>RXPK01000126.1:1773493-2062057 GCA_004143645.1 Protaetia brevitarsis
ATACTTGAAGCAGGAAACTGCAATTTCAAGGATGGGATCATACGTTCTGATTATTAAAATTACTGAAACATCACCTGATAGTTTAGTAGAAATCCTTCAAACGATGTTTCTTATTTTATTTTTGTATACACTGTATTATTACTGTAACAAAAATAATTTTGTTTGCTTCAAATGGTAAAACGTAATAAAGAAAGTTTAATTTATTTGGTATGTCTTTCAAGAAGGTTATTGATATTACCTGCAAGTTTGCAAGTAATATTAGTTATAAATAAACGCAATCGAATATTAATACAGAAATTTAACTGAAGGAGTAAGAGATTGAAAAATAAACAACAAATTTTATTAAAGGACTTTTAAGAGATCCAAGGCGGTCGAGATTTATTTGCTATCTTAAACTGTGAAGTGTTTGAACAAAAATATAAAATTAATGCAATTCTATTTTTAACTCATCCAAATAATGGTTTCATATAATACAAAGTAACAAAATATTTAATTAAGAACAATTTACATCTTACTTTTCGTACACATATACCGTGGCGACATTTCAGAGCATACCGTTGATATTATCTGGGTTATTAGATTTTTTGAGACCTTATATCAGAGATACATACACAATCAAAAACTTCTATAGATGAAAATTTTGTTAATAATTCAAAGAAAAATCAAAAATAAAACAAATAATGTGGCAACTTATTGCAAATAATATCTCTTGACTAGGCAACCACTATGAAAATCAGAATATAGATTGATAAATATTTAAATAAAGTAGATCTAGTAGAATTCTTTATTATTCCTACAAATTTTTATGAGATTAGCGAATGCTTGCTACTGTTGCTCTTAGTGACCAAATTTGTCACAGTCCATGTTTCGCCTAATTCAACACCGAGAAATTTCACATCTTTCACAGATCGAAGAGGAGCACCATACGTCAACGTCAAAATTGTAATTCGACTGCTTGGAGTGGAAAAATATAGTACTGTGATTTATAATAAAGGATTGCCTGGCTAAAGTTTTTCTTAATAACAAATGTAAATTCTATTCTTTAATCTGTCTTTTCTTTACAGATGGCTATTCTTCTATGTTTGATAATATTTAAAAATACAATCCCCTTTTACTAGATGGCTAAGAGCTTACACATACGCCTCGATTTCACCACTACACGTTATGTGCATTATGTAGTAATTTCCTTTCTTTTTAGACAATAAGTAATATTTATATTTTTTTACCAGTAGTAGGTAGGCTGTCATGATGGCTGTACGTGTTGCGCCTTCTAACTCAATAACTTGTATATTATTAACTTTACTTCATTAAATATTAAATTTATAGTATAATTTTAATCATTAATGTTTTTATATTAATATCTTAAATCTTCATCCCCAATGCAAGTACTTTTGTTTCGTCTACAGATAGTAGCTTCGTTGATAAATTAATCACAACGTTCTTCAGTGTACCAGGTTGCTCCTTGATCTTCTTTTCTTCCATCCTTGTAAACTTCTTTACTTGTGTTGTTCTGGATTTCTCGAACTCAGTTTCTGCTGCTTCCCAGGTTATGCGGTCGATAAGGTCCCAATCTTCTTTTGACATTTTGTTGACTAATGTCAAATGTAGCTCCATGATCGTCTTGGAAATCAGATGTAGCTCCGTATACACAATTTACTGTTCAATAATATATCAACAACATATTTAAGGAGCATAAGGACTCTTGCTCAAGGTGAGTACACTTATTTGCAACATTTAAATCAAATGTCTACTACTATTCAGTATATTCTGGATTCTCAAATTCCAATAACGTTATCAATAAAAGTAATAACAAAATTTGACATAAAACAGATCTCTGGGGAATACCAACTGTAAGAAGTAAATGTAAAGACGAAAATTGTTTAACATGATTGTTCGACGGTGTAAAGGAAATTTTAACAAATTGACGTCTACGAGAAAAGAAGGAGATAAACGAACGCACCACGACTCCACGGATACCATAATATTCCAGTTTTTTCAAGTAAAACAACTTGATTAACACAATCGAAAACTGGGCTCAAATCACAAAAAAACTTTATTATCGAGTTGCATTCACAACAAATGACTTGGATGTCAATAATATCAAAAACTGTTTTGGAATTATAAACAAGGTCACAATGGTCAATATGGCATTAAATCATCTTATACATCATTGCAATATACTATGATTTGAACGTAATTGAAATCATAGGGGGCAGTTTAGATGAGCAGTAAAGAATATTGCTCTCTGCTCCACCACTGAACCCCTAAATAAGTTAAACAAGGTGATAAAAACAAAATACCTACATCTATAAAAACCATACTCACTAAACTAAATTAAATTCTGTAATATCCGCATACATCTATACGTGACAGTGACGAACAGCCGACAGTTGACATGTATACAAAGAAAACAACAATGGGCCCAACACGGATCCCTGCGGAACACCTTGGTAAACAAGAAGGGGAGTAGAACACAGCCCAAATAATCGCATAAATTGTCGACGATCAGACAAGTAGGATCGAAAAATGTTAATGGCAGGCCGACTGCAATCTATAAAATGCATTATTGCAATTAAAGTTTCGTAATTAACCGTATCGAAAGCTTTATTGTAATCCAACAACACTGCGGCAGTCAATCTGCCATCGTCTCTGGCTTGATAATATCATCCGTGACCCTCAAGAGTGCTGTACCACAACTATGCCCACGCCTAAATCCAGATTGGCAGTCAGGAATAATGTTGTATGAGAGAAGATGCAAGACGAAAAAGTAAGTTTTAGAATACCTT
Organism: Protaetia brevitarsis; assembly: GCA_004143645.1. Taxonomy (NCBI): domain Eukaryota; kingdom Metazoa; phylum Arthropoda; class Insecta; order Coleoptera; family Scarabaeidae; genus Protaetia; species Protaetia brevitarsis. The sequence goes on from RXPK01000126.1 coordinate 1,776,280, forward strand.
CTGGTTGTGACGCATTTAATCGAAAAGGCAGAAAAAAAATCAGGACTTTAAAAGTTTCACTTCTTCTCGATATATTACGCCGTCCCATACCTCACTAAACACACTGTATATTGAACTTTTGAATAAAAAGTGTGTGTTCGTGTTCTACGAAATACAATAACCCGCCCCTTATCGGTCGATGTAAAAATACCCATTGAGGAGCCAATCTAATCAACAATATAACAGTTCCTTCGTCTTCTATTAAGAAGTTGAATGCATCCGACCGAAATATACACACGAAAGATATCGAAATTAACGTTAGAGTGGCAGATATGGACTAGCTCCTTCGGCCGCTAATTAGTGACCAGTTCTCGGAAATGTGGTTCTTAAGACAGGAGGAGCGCCACCTCTTTGTCCCAGGTGTGGTCCGCTTTATGCGAGCGCGTCTGAAGAAGCTTCTTTTAGTGAATAAGAGGTAGACGCTAATCGGAAAAGGGGATGATGGAATAGATAAAGATGCTGCCTCGATTGATAAAATCATTTAGTCCAATGGACAGTGTGTGCATGTATATAGATCTACAGGGTGTTTACCTTGACCGTTATCAAAGCATAACGAATAAAAGAATTGACCGTGGTATGAAAATAGACCTATATTATCCGGTGGTTTATTAGCCCACAGACAGATTTTGCCTCAAAAAAACTGTATGTAATTTTACTGTTGCAATTCGTAAACATATTCTATTTAGGTAAACTTCTCCTAAACCCCTCACCACAAACTGCTGCGGCAGTACCACAGTTTGGAGTATTTTTGTTATATTCTATTTAAATTAGGTATAAACAATAATTTTTCCTATAAATCCTCGAGTAATCGTTTGACTGTCAACAGCGACCGAGCATTGAGAATGTTTGTTGAAAGCAAATTTATTTTAATTAGTTCTAATGCCTTCTTAATGTTTCAACCACTGACTATTATGAGATCATGCAAACATCCTGATGAAGATATATCGTCGAAACTAGTAGCTGGAATCATTTAATATCGTAGTAAACAAATCAAATTAAGAAGTACTATCATTTTATTCTTAATGCCTAATTCGAATTATCTAATTATAGACATTCACACAAATATATTCTATTTACTTTATTAGAAACATTTATAGCTATTTGTGGCTGTTTTCAATTTATACGTAAATATCTGTTAACAGTCCCCTCTATGAATTATAAGGTAAGACTTTCATTTACAGAAAAGAGGTTGGTGGAGAGGATAGTCTTAAATTCCTTTAAAACAATTTAATTTATGTTTTAGATATATAACGATAAAGGTGAGATGTTACTTTTTTTAAAACTTAGTCTCTTTCTTCGGAACAAGGTTATCAACAAAAAAAAAACAATTCAGATACTGCAAACTTCTTTTAGACCCCTCACTACAAACTGCACTAAACTGGACGTACGTTTCAATAGCAAAGCTATCGTCATCAGCAGAAACACTAGATAATTTATTAATTCGAAAATCTCATGGTGAGGGCAGATTCAAAAAGTTAGTAAAATAATTAAGCCAAATTCAAAGGTTTGGAAAACTTAATCTCAAAAAATGAAATGCTAAAATAAAGTGCATCTATATTATTCATCAGGGGTAGGCACCATAAAGCAAGGGATGTAATGAAAATGGAGTGGAGCATTTAACCGACCGTTTCAACGCCAGATGCAATACCAGTTGAATTTTATTTGAGCATATGATACATGCGGTATGCAATCCATCAAATCAACCAAACAAAATTATGTTGACGAAAATTTAGAGGGCTAAGTGATATTTTGAAATGTTAATTTAATTTGCTTTATCACTTTTTATGTATTAGGTTAATAGGTATATTTGCAATATATTTTAATAATAATAATATAATAATATATTTGTTAATGCAGTAGATTACAAATCCATTTAAGGGTTATTTCTAAAACTAAAAACAAAATAGAAACGGAACGTGCATGTTTAGTTATAATAATAGCTACAGTAACAAAATGAAAAAGACTATGTTTTAACACTAATGTAAAGTAAAATATAAATCAGAATAAGCAATCCTTAGCTATTTTACAAAAATCCCTATAATTACAATTATAAATATCAAGAGCATAATTATAAATTCTACATAAATTAAAAAGTGGGGAATTCATCAAATAATTTGAATGTGGTACATTTTATAAATAAAAGTAAGTGAACTGCGAGAGTTAAAGCTAATTGATGTATTGTTTCCAGAGGATGGCATAAGCCGAAACCGGTCGACAATAATTTTTTAATAATAAAAGGATTGGAAAGAACATACTTTCTAGTTTATTACTAATTTCCACAATACCACCAACCCAAAACTTCCAATAACTATATAAACATGGGCAGTTCAAGAATACATGAGATGCCGATTGAAATGCAGAACTGTAAATAAAACTAAAATTGAAAACATATCAAACCCCAGTACTAAATAAAATATATATTAATTAAATCAGTATAATACAAACCGTTCCAGTCAATCTTTAATTTAATTCAAATAAACTTAACATGACATGTTTCGACCTAAGGTCATCTTCAGGTGTAAAACATTGGAAAATAGTGAAATGAAGTTTAAAATATTAAAATTACATGATAGATACCAAAATATGTTAAAAAAATAAAAGAGTAAACAAGCAGATTAAAATTGTGAAGATAGTTAATTAGATATTAATTAATTAATCACTAGGTCAAAACTAGTTAGGGACTGCAAACAATCCCTCAATGCACTGGCACGAGACTACACGGTGTCTCTGATTTGGGTGCCGGGACATGAGGATATCAAGGGCAATGTAATAGCCAACGAACTAGCCAAGGAGGGCTCTAAGAGACACTTCATAGGTCAAGAGACCGTATGTGGGATTACTAAGGATTCCGCAAGAAGGGAGATCTGGACCTGGTTAGATAAAGAAAGTACAAAGAAATGGAGGTCTACTGAAGATCAACTCTATACCAAAGCACTGATAGGGGAGGGGGAGGTTAGTTTCTCGGATAACCTACTCATCCGCAGTAAGAAAGAAGTTAAAACCATTACTGGGTTGGTAACTGGACACTGTCCTCTGAAAAAGCATCTATACAACACAGGCCGGGTAAGCGAACCGTGGTGTAGAAGATGCGAACTACAGGAGGAACGAGTTTACATGTAATCTGCACATGTGAGGAACTGAATGTACTCAGGCAGAAATATTTCGGGAGAGATCTATTGAAGCCCTCGAAGGTTCTCAAGTTTCCACTGGGCAAGATACTGGGCTTTATAGAGAACACCAAGCTGCTCGAGTGGAAATAAGAGAATTAATAGGGATGGTACAATGAGCACCTAGCTCAAGTGTCCGGACATTAAGTGCCTACACTAATGAATGAATGAATGAATGAATAGATATTAATCTTTAACAGTAGTTTTTACCATATTTAATTAATCATACATTAATTTCATTAAAACAAAATGTATTAAAATATAGTTAGAGTTCCCCATCATTTTCTATCTGTTGAGCTTGTTCTTAGTTTAGAACAACGAACATTGTTTATATAAATTCAATGAGTGAATGAGCTTGGTATATGAATCGTGATTGTTTTCCAAGTGACTTTGGTTAGACGAACCACTTTTTACAATCCATCAAGGATTTCTCCCTTCAAAATAAATACAGATTAATGCTGAATGTTAGATAACATATTACCGTTTCTGAGATAATATCTTTTATTAGATATATTTTCTAATATGAGGTAATATTCTTTTTTCTCTGAGGATTCAATGAAATAACTAAAACATTGACCAAACTGATACATCAAACATCAATCACTTCTGTCCTACACTAAGTTATTTATAAGAACGAAATATATATCCCTATACTTGCCTTTACTACAGTACAATAGGTAACAAGTAACAGTTACAACCTCAGCATAAGATCTTCCACACGTCTTATCATTTGTGTTGTAACGAACGCGTTCAATATTATTAATTATGCACGGACCCGGTGTATAATAAAAAGAACGCTGTGAAAGATAACAAGCCACGGACGAATTATATTTAAACACAGAGCGGGTACGTAAAGATCACACGGAGAGCTTAACGGGTCTTGCACTAATCGGTTAAGAGAGAAGAAGAAAAAAAAGTTGAAACTGGACGGCAAACTATATTAATAGGAAGGCCGAGTATTGAATATGTGTGGGAATCGGTAATCATTCTGGTTCAGGCTAATTTTTTTAGTCGGGATAGACAATAGCTTATGGGTGTATAATAGCTAGTTCGTTGAAATAATAGCGAACACTTTCAGTACGCAGTGGAAAGTAAAGAAGAAATGGTTGGGTTTACATTGTAGGTATTTATCTGCCTTTTATGTGGTAGTTGTTGCTTCATGGTTTTAATTCGGCAAATGAATATGCTGAAATAATACATTCTGAATGCTTAAATGTAAATTAAATATTCAATATAAAATTTACTAGTAATATCTGTATTTCGTCTGATCGAAAGATGTTGAAACTGCTTGTACTTCAACGAAAATTTTACTTAATTCAAGTCAATATTTTCAAATAAATATAATTGTTTGGCATAAGGAGATAATAATAAGGAGAGAATCCGTAACTGCAATGAAAACTCTATAAAATGTTTTCATGTTTAAATAATAATATAATAATAATAATAATGAGTTTATTCCAATAACTTTTACATAATACATTTATGTAACAGTAAATTTAACAATTGCATAAGTAATTAACGTTATTGGAACCTTAGGGATTTGGTTCAGAAGAGCGATATAAACCGCGCTTCTGTTCTTCCACCAGATCCCTAAAAGGAGTTTAAAGAAACTAAAAAATAGAAACTTGCCTAAAAATAAAATATAACTAACTTAACCTAAATTTAATTCCAATTCCGTGACGCTTACAGGATGTATATCCTTAAGAAATAACATAACAGCAAAGCTAAAATAATGAAAAATAATACTCAGAGACCATAGAAGGAAAGTAAGTAAAGGAGTAAGTGTGCACAATGGAAAACAACAGGTACGCTATAAATTATAGTTTAAAGTAATATTATATTAATAGAATATGTAAATGATAGAAACATTAACATAATTTGAGTAAACAATATACGCATATATGGTTATGTCAGTTAATTTACCTTTAAAAAAAAGGGTAATTTGCAGAAAATACCAATAGCTACAGCAATACAAATATACAGCATAAGAGACAAATAATAAATGATAAACAGCATACTTTTAGTTTTATTATCTAACTCTGAAATGTGTCCGACACAACTTAATTAATTTAATTACTTGAGGACAAAAAAGTATGGGAAGGTTACTTGTGAGGTCCATTATTTCTGCTTGAAGGAAATTCCAAATTATTTGTTTATAAATTTAATGTAAATACGTATTACATTATTATGGAATATACCTACACTTGTAAAGATAAAAAAGAGCAATTTATTTTCTAAATTTATTTAAGAAATTCACCGATATTTTCAAACTTAACTTTTTTTACGTAATTTCTGAATTTTATTTTTTTAAGCTCATTTATTTTACAAAAAAAAAAAACATATTGTTTTTGCTATTACAACATACACACATAAAAAAGATTTCTTCAGTTAAGTAAATATATTTCTTTAAAAGTTTTACTTCTTTCAAATGTATTGTGTATTTAAAATAAGAAATTATTTTTGTATAGAAACAAATATTTTACTTGGTTGTAATCGATAATATTCTTGGTTATAAGGCTTGTTTTAAGAAAAATATATTTTCTCCAAGAAACAAATTTTCGATCTAAAAAATAAAAGAGGCAACGAAAGAGTGGATCAAATATTTGAATTAAGAAAATAAATTCTTTTATTAAGTATTTTAATATTTGAGGTAAATCTTATAAGCACTTATGTTAAGGTGAAAATTCGTTTTAAAATATATGATGTCATTTTGCGGTGGGGTGAATTTGGCTACGTGACACTCGAACGATTACCAATAATGCAGTAGCTGTGTGCATGCAACAAAGATAGAAATGTGAGTTGCGGTGGTGCTAAATACGTTAAATTGTATATATAATAATAGGAAGTCGGTAAGTAATTCAAGGTTTAACTGCTTTATTTTTAAATTGCAGAACCGTACTTAAGCTTTTTGATAATGGAAGTTTTTGAAAGGTAATTATGTTTTGCTAATTTATAGAATTACTTCACATATATTTAATTACAGATTCAAAATTTGCCTACCAATTCTTAGTTCCTCTGCATTTATTGCTTCCAATGGGGCTGCAAAATGTCTAAAAAAAAGCATTGGAAACACCCGGTTTGGAAGCTATGAACAGCATTTTTATCAATGCGAAGATATGTTTTTCTTTTGTAAATCAACATATCCTGTCTAATTTCCCAATTTCTCTGATTTAAGTAATCTTAAACTTTCTTGGTCTACAACAAACCTTTAAAAGGTAGTAATTAGAAGAGTATAGAATGTTTGCTAGTCATAAGCTGTATATTAATAATAAATAAATAATTATAATTATGTTGTTTAATTGAGGTGAAAAATAAAAATAAAAACAGCATGGCCCTGCATTCGAATGCTTAGTTGCACTAACAAGTAAAAATATACCAACTATTATACCACATCTTCTTATCTACTATTTATTGTGAAGTATATGTATTCATTGTAAAATAATCTATCTCTTTAGATACCCGAAGATTTTGAAATGCTAATAAAGGAGCAACAAGTGACTGCCGATATTCGGAAAAACAGCTGAAGATTAAAGTCTAATTAAAAGATCCAGAAAATTCGACTGCACGTTGCGGAAAATTAGAAAATGTATAGTCTCTTTGTGAGGTGTGTGCTATAGTGCTGTAATACGTTTTTTCCTATAACGCCAAAATTATAAATAAAAAATAAAGGCTCTGCTCCGATAAGCCATTGAAAAGTGCCCATAAAGCTAACGGGCTGAAATTAAAGCAAATGAGTACTACTGTCACACATACTGTAAATATCAAAAATTAGCTCAATCGATGCCACCCCATTCGAGATATTATTATCATGTTCTACCACACAGAAAAAACTGAATATATATATATATAGTAAACCTAAATGCATACGGTCTAATATAACAAAAAACCAAGTTGGCACCTTGAACCAAACTCAAAAAAACCACCCCTAAAAAGGCGAAAATAATAATAACTTTGAACTGAGTAGAGGGAATTAGTTCTTGATTTTTTATAGAATGCCCATAATCAGTGTTTACTTACATATATTTTTTTTTTTGAACGTGTAAGTAATTCCTGAGAAAAAAATATTAAATTTTTCCACCCTTATGCTAATATCTCGAATGGGGTGGCATAGAATGAGCTAATTTTTGGTATTTATAGTATGTGTAACAGTAGTACTCATTTGCTTTAATTTCAGCCCGATAGCTCTAGGGGTACTTTTCAATGGCTTATCGGAGCAGAGCCTTTATGTTCCGAATAACTTTTTTGTTTATTTTTTTTTTTTTAATATAAATGATGTTATAATAGTAGTAACATTATTATTATGGTAATTAAAGAAATGTAAAAACAATCTGAAAAGAAGACTTTCACTTGAACTAAATATATTTTGAAAGAAGATTGTGGTTTTATTTACAAAACTGCTATATTTTCTAAAATTGTTTTTTTATATATAAAAAATTTACCATTATTACCAAATAGAATATTAGATTAGTATCCAGTTTGATGTTAGTGGCAAGTTTTATATACATATAAAAAAATACATTTTAGAAAACAGTAGTATGGTTGTAAATAAAACTAGAATCTTCTTTCAAAATAACAAATATTTAGTTCAAGTAAGTCTTCTTTTCCCAACCAAAGATAATCTCTTGAATTAAAAGTGTATTTCTTCTTTAGAGTAAAATTCAAATTTCTTTGCAAGAAAATAAAGCTTCATTCAAAAAAAAATAAATTTCTTGTACTAAGATATCTACATACCTAGGCTGAGACTGCAATGTTTCAACTAATAGTAAGTTTTATTTAATTCAATGAACGATTTTTTTGGATTAAGATATTTTTTCTTAAAAATTAAATAAACATTATTTTTGTTCCAAGAATATATTTATTTGCGTATATATGAGACAATGATATTCTTAACTTAAGTAAAATTTCTTTAAATTGAACATTTCTTTTTATGTGTGTAGATGAACCAATCTTTTCTATGATATGAAATGAAAACCTCATAATGACGATAACTAGGTAGATAAACTTATCGTTAATGCAATTCCTCAGAAACAAATAGTTAGTTCATTCATTATTTACTATAACAATCAAGATCATATTTATAGAGGCTTTATGAAGGAAGAAATCACTAATTTATTATATACAGCGTGTTTCAGAATACTCATTTACTATCTTTATTTCGGAACCTATTTCAGTCAGACTAATGAGACAAAAAATAGTAATAGTTTATAAAACACAGAATATTATCGAAAAAGGTGCAAATGCCAAAGTTTAGATTAAATTGAAAATATCTCGAAAACAGTTGAACTTAACGATAGAGTCTGTACTTGCAATTTAAAGAGAAACATATTATTTCTTTTAAAATAAGAAAGTTACTATTGATTATCAATATTGGTATAATGAAATATTTTTGAAAATGAAAAAAATATTTTTAAATAACTGTTCAAGTAATATTTTGTTATTAATTTTTTTTTTTACATTAGTCCAGCTGCAATAGATCGCGAGAAAAAGATCTGCACGGGTCATCAACATGCCAAATATCTCTCTATTTCAGATCCCCATATTAAAAATATAATAAATTATATTAAAATAGAAGTAATGATGAAAATTAGAATGAAATCACAAACATAAGTTTCACACTCCTGTATAGGTACAAAATGGCTATAACTATGATAATTTAAAAAATCAACAAGCCCACTATACCTAAGAAATATACTGAAACCTGAATAAATAGTGATTAATATCTTGAAAACTACTAGCTATGACAAAGAATTTATTCCTGCATCAAACGCAACAACATTATAACAAATTATAAATATACATACATAACAAAATGTTTATCAAAGTTTAAAGGTTTCCAACTCTAAATGAACCATCAAATAAGAACACGATCTTATTTCTTATACCGTATTAATTTGACATTATTCTCTCCAATGGCTTACCTAATAGAGAATATTATCTCCAACATGATGTAAATGTCAAAATGTTGACAAAATTGCCAATATTTCAAAAATTGTTGAATATTTAGAAAAGGACCACTTTAATAGAATTTCTACTAAATATAAGTCTGTTTATTAATAGAATTTGTATTAAAATAATCCTTACAAATCATTAAGGCATTAGAAACACATAATTTCTTTTAAAATAAAAAACTCTCTATTGACTTTCGGTGTAACAAAACGTTTCCGAATATTAAAAATGTGATTCTCTCGAATGGGTTTTACTACTATTTTTTTGTCACATCCATCTGAAATAGATTACAAAATAGAGGTAGTGAACCAGTGGTCTGAGACAACCTATATATTCGTTATATTCAAATTATTACTCCATCAGAAGATTTATATAAGTTACGACCACATAATAAAATCAATAAATTAGTTCCAGTACAAATTGCTTACAATTATTAATTACTTTATTTATCTACGGCAACCAAAACAGATGGATGCCCGATAATCACTCGCAACGAATCTGACGTGTGACCTTTCACACTTCAAACTACAATTTGGAATTGACACTGATGCACTTTCGAACATCTGATGCCTTGCAAACTATAGCAGTAGTACGATTTGAAAGTTTATCTATTTGCGCGCGAAATAAAATTGGCTTTTGATAACGGAAACATTGGAATCGTTTACTTTTACTGCTACTAAATACATGAGTTTTGCATAAGTGTGTAATGCAAACAAAATTGAAAAGAACTGCTTACCTGTTTTAGTAATCGAAGTACGAAGCGACAGATAGAAATGGGGTAACTCTTTGGCTGAGAGCAGGGTAAGTCCGCCCAAAAACAAATTGCGCTTTTGCAAAAAAAAAAAGGGCACGAACACTAACAGCAGGTAACTCGATTTTGTCGATAACCGAAAAAAATACGGACACGAGCTTTCTAAAACAATTCAAAGCGACTGCTGATTGCAAACGCGACTGATATAACTTGGTGATGATCAGCAATCTGCAGATTATATAAACAACAACGCCGGTGGAGGGGTGAGATTCCTGTACACATGTCAAAAGCATCAATGAAACAATTGGCAAAATCGGAAAAAAGGAGAGCAGAATAAAATGCGACCGAAATCTGTTCTAAATACACCTGAGTATTGTAATGGAATTAGCGTCGCCGCATAAGAGCAATGATAACAATTTCTGACATTAGTACGTGCTTTTATTTTCATCAGTCAATTTCTTTTTTAGTTATATAATGGACAGGTGAACTTCTTTCCTACCGAGGAGAAATGCAAGTATAAGCGACTATTAAGAAATTCTTTCGGTTCGATTTTTTTTGCATTACAGAATTTTTATTAGATAATAAATAGCGCAAGGACTTTTAACGCAGATTAAGTCACGCCCAATTATGTTTTATTATTTGTTATCGGCGATCATATTTCATTTTTTACGGTAATGACCAGAGTTCTGTGATGTTTATACGTGCAAATGCTAATATATTGCTTTTAAAGCCATGTTCTCTTTTTTCTAGTTCAAATTAGATCTTATAATTTAAAATTTTAATTTTGTTCACATTGAGAAAACGAATTCTAGAAGTCAACTAATTAGATAGAAACGTTTTTTAGTCGTTTGAAGAATATTGTACCCTATTTTTAGAATATCTATATTGAAAAATCCATCAATTTTGCTTTGTTTTAGAGTTTCTTTTTTTTAGTAAATAGCTCAGTATATGTTTCGACGTACAGCCATAACATCATGAAAGTTATCGATCTAAAGTGAAAATTCGTCGATTGCTTTTACTATCATTGCTACTGACCAAATGGCCGTCAAGAAATATTCGGCATAGAAGCATTCAGTTTTCCTCACAATGATTAGATTATACTAATTCGAATAAAAAATAATAGTACTAGTAATAATATTTATTGCAGCTTGGTTTGAAAAAAAAACAATACCAGTACAAGAGGTCATAACCAATTATCAAATGGAATTTACTTGTCAATTAAGAAAGTCTTACACTTTATGGGGTTCCAGAGTACACAAGAAACTAAATAATTTCTGATTATTGATTATTTTTGCCCACTTCGCAAAATATTGAAAGGTTTTTAAGCACATATAATTTAGATTAGTTTGGGTTGAAGTCCAGTTTTAGGGTAGTAGTAATCGTTTTTGTTTCTAGTGTGATGATCTTGTTATAAGAGAGGGCGGGGCAAGATGGGGCCACAAGGCATGATGAGGACATCGTCTTATCTACAAAACATCAGTAATCTGTCAAATAATAGCAGACCTAATATTGACAAGTCCTGTTTTATGTTTGTTGTAATTTAGGAAACTTTACTAGTCGTAATAACAAAGTTATTGCTGTTTGTGCGTGAACTTTGCAATTTCCAGAATTTCGTTATTATTTTGATGGTGAGCTCAACGGCCAGTACAGTTTTGGGTATAGTTTTTTGCGATTTGAGTCGAGCTTTCGACTGTGTGAATCATGTTGTTTTACTTGAAAAACTCGAGAATTATGGTATTCGTGGCGTTGTGGCGAGTTAGTTTGTCTCCTATCTTTCTGGTAAACGTCAATTTCTTAAAATTTCATTTACATCGTCTAATAATCATGTTAAACAATTTTCATTTTTACAGTTACCTGTTACTGTTGGTATTCCCCAGGGATCTGTTTTAGGCCCAATTTTATTTATTATTTTTATTAATGACATTATTGATTTTATCAGGTTTTCATTATTTTTATATGCTGACGATACAACTGCCTTGTTACGGGCACTGATCCATTACATGTTGGTGATCGAGCGGCTGCGCTATTGGTCCAGCTGGAGGGATGGTTCTCTGCGAATAAGTTGCATATGAACCTATCTAAAACTAACTATATGTTTTTCCACTCCAAGCAATCGAATCACAATTTTGACATTGACGTTTCCTTGCATGATGCCTTTCTTCAATCTGTAAAGACTGTAAAATTTCTCGGCGTCGAAGGGCTTTTAGGGATTAGTAGGGCTTGCTTTCAAATTCGGTCACCGAGAGGAACAGTAGCAATTGATACTCTTTTGTCCTTTTATTATAGTAAGGTCCATTTTAGAATTAGGTGTGGTATAACTTTGTGGGATTTATCTAAATATTTTTCAGAGGTGTTTCTAGCGCAGAAGCGGGTTATTAGATGTATATTTAGATCGGTACTTATGAGTTATGCCGTCCTTATTTTATTAAATATAAAATAATTCCAGTCGCTCGCATTTATATCCTAGACCTTCTTCTTTATATATTATTACCAGAGATAAAGGTGATTTTAGATTAAATTTAATCAAATTGAATATTTCTAAGCAATCTCCATCGTCCGCAGGTATTAAACTTTTTAATATATTACCCCCAACATATGAAAAACTCTAATAGAAATACATTCAAGCTGATAATAAAACGTATATTTGCATCCAATGCATTTTATTTAGTGGTTTACATACCTATTTATTTATATATTTGTACAATGTGTATATTTTTTTATATATACATTTTTTATTATACATTATGACACTGTCCAGCTACTTTTAAGCTTGAGACAATAAAGAATCTATCTATCTATCTATATATAAGTAAATTATTTACAACTACACTTTTTTGTGCTTATTAATTAGCATGTATTTGCATTTTTTTTATAGTGCGTTATTTATTTATTTCAAATATTTAATATGTTATGATAACATAACCAGAAAATGGCCCAAAGAGGCAAGATGGGGCTATTGGTAAGGGGCAACATAGGGACATCATTATCTTACTTTTCAATATGGTCCGTTATGCCTGGATACAGTTGGATATTTAAATATAGAATTAAATCGTTTCATTGCTTGCAACAGGGTTGTCATGGGTACAGAAGAGAAAAGAATGACTATGAGGTACCACAAACAACTCTAGACAGAAAAGTGGAAGAAGCGCGTCAGCTTGCTGGACTTCTCCAACCTAGAAAATCATTAGGCTAAAAACACTTTTTTTCCCTAGAAAACGAGACACAGCTAGTTACATATTATTCTCAGGATTAACAATTCAAGATTTGAGAAACCTTGCTTATCGATCGCAGGAAAAGATTGGCTGATAGGATTTGTGAGATGTGATCCGGACTTATCAATTAGAAAACCCGAAAGGACAAGAGCTGCAACAGCAGTGGGCCTTAACAGAATAGCAGCAAAACAAGTTTTTGATTTGCTTGGTAAAGCTTTGGATAAGCATAAATTTACCGCAGACAAAGTTTGGAATTTTGCTGAGACCGGTGTATCAATTGCACCAAAAACAAAGCGCCTTAACTTCGGCAGAACAAGGAGCTACTGTATGCTCTCTCCAAGATATAATGTCTATTTCCCATTTTAGGAATAAAGTACAGATTCAATCAAAGCGTAACAAAGGAAAGACAACAATCCTTACAAGCACTACATATAAAAATCTGCTTCAAGAAAATAGAAGTCTGGAGAATCCCTAAGGCAACTAGAAGTGCTGAGGGCGAGTTAAAGGGAAAAGAATATGACAAAGAATAAACAGAAAAAAAACAAAAATCGAATTTTGTAAGGACAGATATTTAGAAAACGTCAAGGAAATAATCAAGTTCTTCTGTTGAGGAAGATGACGCCCTATGTTTGTATTGCCTCCGAAAGTACGGTGAAAATACCAAAGGGGAAGTATGGATACAATGCCATGGATGGCGAGGTTGAGTACATGGAGGGTGTGCGAATAATGTGAATGAATTCGTCTTCTATTGTCTCAATTGTGAAGATTAAGTTTAATATTCTTATCGTTATTGTATTTTTTTTATTTTAAGTAGTTCCGCTTTAAAGAGTTTTAGCTTTGTTCCTGCATTTTTTTAAAAATAAAATCTGTTTTTTACATATTACCCAAATTTATGTTACAACCCATTCTTAACTCACCTGGTGTATTTACATATTTCTTTTCATAATTTTCTCACATCCCTATACCCTATATATATCCCCATACCTATCGAAAAATTGTAAATGCATCCAGCAGCAGGTAAATGTTTAAAGATTACAACAAGCCTACTTAGAACCTTGCATATCAATTTGCAATCCTGATGCAGTGTTCTAGAGCTTAGTGTTCCCATCTGGGCCCACCTTCCCCCTAATTGATTTTTATGTTATTTCAATGTTCATTTTGAACAATCTGATCATCCGAAATGTGCATCACTTCTTGACTTACTATCTTGTTTTTAATGTATCTCCCGCAGTTACTATGCCAACGCATGGTACAGCTGTTCTAGAAAACATTGCCTTACATTTGACCACTCCTACATAGTGCTTCACACTTGTTTGTCGAGTTCCGTCCAAAAGAAATATGCACATATGTTTAGCCAGAACTCTATCTTGCAATGTCGGTGCGCTTTGGATGAGGAATAATGGCCTGACTTTGACCGTCTTCCTTGTTTTAATGACGCTTTAAACTATTTCTACAATACTTTTTTACACTATTTTAATACATATTTTCCGGAAAAATGGATTGCAAGTCTTGGGAATGTTCGTTCTCGTACAGCCTGGATGAAAGCATCGAGTCTTAGGAACCGAGATTTATATTAACCGTAAAGTTACCGTACCCATGTTTCCAAAAACCTTACACTGATGCTCATCGTGAGCACATCAAACTAATTCGTAAATGTAAACGGCAGTACTTCGCGAACAGAATATCGAGCGCAATCGCTCCGGGTCGTGAAGCCTGGTCGGTTCTTTCAGAACTTACCAATAAACGTCGAAACGTCTGCCCAAACATTGCATTGCGTCTGAATAATTCCTTACTAAAGTGTCCTGAGTCCATTGCAGAAGAATTTAACTGGTTTTAATTTTCTGAAGCTGAAACTTTTAAAATTTGTTCTCCAAATTAAAGAATACACATAGTGCTGGTCCGGATGGTGTACTGTCCAGTTTGCTTCGTGTTGTTGCTCCTGCTTTGACCCAACCAATGAGACAACTGCTTAATTCTTCGTTTGTTTGTAGGGTCTTTCCTGAGGCCTTGAGAATGTCGGTGATCATTTCAGTACACAAAAGAAAAGTCTACACATGACATTGCGATTTATCGACCAATAGCTCTTAGTTCCTGCTTTTCTAAATTAATTGAGTATACCATGCTTGATAGATTGCTGAGTCATCTCAATAGAAATAACATAATTTTGGATAGGCAGCATAGCTTCAGGTGGAATCACTCGACAATTACGGCCGTTTATTCATTTATAAATCAAATCATAGATTGTTTGGGATTCTGGTCAATGTCCTTCTGGTATCTTTTGTCATTCGACGCGGGCATTCGACTGTGTTGATCACCAAGTTAATGGTAGTAGTATAGAAAATTTATTGATCTTACAACAAGAAACACCATCTCGCAGTTAATATTTAAGTTTTGCAAATTTAATTTCTTATAATAACATACACAAATGTCTAGAGTCTGCCAACCAAAGTTTAGTGTTGGCCAGATCAAAACTGATTATTGATCCTCTTTATTTTTGAAACCGAACTCTTTATTTAACAAATAATAAAAATATAATCAGGAAGTAGTAAGAAAAGTACATAACATTTACAAGTACCTAATAACATAATGATGTTATTATCCGTTTGGCGTTCTGATTGTGTAATATTGTTTTTCTAATTTAATGTTACAATAAAGCCATAGACACACTTGATCGAGTATGTTTATGAGGTATAAACATACTAGTGGGTTAATAGGTTTCAAAAGAACTTTTACTGGCGTATGTTAAGTTAAAAAGAAGGGCGATTAATGTGCAAATTAGAAAGGTACGTACACTGAGAAAAGAGATTGTATTAAATGAAAAGTTTTATAACTTTTGGTTTTTATCATGTTCAACGAAAAGAATATCTTTTCTCAGAAAACTGTTTATTTTAATTGAAAGTAGCGTGCTGTTTTGACGGAAGACTATTTCCTTTAAGTATTATTGAATTATAAACAGTATGTTAAATAAAAAAAGCCGGACGTTTTGGTTTATTTACGAGGACACGCATGTACCCATTGGTTTAAAACTTTTGCCTTTTAACGGAAAATGCAAGCACCTGTATTCAAGCGGAGTGCTCTTTTACGCGGAAGCATTTTGGTTTCACTCATGTTCCCACGTGCGTAAGTCTCAGATACACAGACAACTAAGAATAAAAGTGAACATTTTTCGTGCGTGGTTAAAGAAATTTCAGAGATAATTGGCATCTTTTCAGTTAATGCTGATTTACTTATAAGCCAAGTAACTTTACAGCAGTATATAGTGTTAGAAGGTTTTAAAACTGTTGTACACGGGAAAAACGATATTGTTGTTTTCAACCAGTTTTCATGCATTTGGTTACAGTTACTAAATTATTACTTGATTTGATAATATTAAAAATATTCAAAATATTCCTGTATTCAATCGAACAAATAATTCGGTTAGTAGATTTATTTGAAGCCAGCCAAATGACATACAAAATGTGCGTCTCCCTAAAATATCAGCGCGAGTGAATTGTATATCTGCTTTACATGTAACATATCTGAAACTGCGCTGTACGAAAACCGCCAATTTGGAAACGAAACGCTGTAAGGAAATGGACTGTGGAAAAGACAACTTAGTACGTTTTTATGTATGCAAATTTTTTTGTAATTGAAAGAGCTAATTGTTAGTAATGGATTTTTGATGCTTCGTAGTATTATTGTTAATTGGCACGCACTATACAAGCTTTACCTTTTACACGTTTTGTTCTGAGAGTCTTATCTTTTTGATTGACGACAATGAGTCGCTAATGTCGTCTATGATAGTAAATATATTATGATAAATTTGTAGTTGCATACATCAAACATAGAATAAATTGCGTCTGATAAAGTTTCTAAGAAAATGATTCTATGTTTATTTCCTTTTTCATACATAACGTTTAAATATAGTATTACTAATTACAATATATGCTTTAACCAAAAAAAATCAATACTTTTACATTGTTATATTTGATGGTACTTCTTATGTTTTCGTTGCAATACTTTTATGTGATCGTTGACTTATTCTTTTGGGAATTCAAACCAATTAAATACAAATTTCTAATGAGAAAGGTGCCAATTTACAGCAATAGGCCTTCGTAAATTATTAATCATCGTTGAGAGTGATCAGACGGCGTGAAAATTGTTACGAAAGCGAAAATTCCACTTCTCTCTGTTGGGGTATTGATGCGTATAAACTAATGAATGGTAACCAGTGCGAAGAGGGCAAATTAAAACGAACGTTAATATTGCAAAATGAATTTATTCAGACAACCACGAAAATTTCGACTGAGGGCTACGTTTCTATTATTCTGTTTAAGATATTTGACAATTTAATTTACTGACGTTAGTACCTAATTATATTTATAAAAAAAATATAGCTGTTCTTTGCTGTAATTTAACAATTAAAATTTGCTTTTCAGACATTTTATGTATCGCTATGGTAAAGTATACGTTATTTTGCATATTGTTCAGGTAAAAATTCTTCATTGTAGTGACTCACATTCTTAGCTCCGTCGAAGGCGTAAAAGAAGGTAAAGACACCAATAAACTTGTCTTTCCTTCAGAGGTTTTCCCAAAAAGCGTCACTTAACGAGACCATAAAGCAATTAGTTTTTTTCCAAACAGTAAGCAACTATTTTTTTTTTTTTTTGAAATAAAAAAAGAATACCTTGATATCTGTGGGAAGTAAACTAAAATTCACTTATAACACGTGCGAGATATAAGTGTTGTTATAGATGCAGTAGTAGTTACAAAACTTGCGTTATTGAAAACAATAATTTTCACATTTTATTTAAATAAAAATTTTCTTTCAACTAAAGTAAAAATATGGTTGTATAAAGTCGGTGTAAAATAAAAAAGAAGTTTCAATAGTAACACCACTAAAACATTATCTAACTTCTTTAAGAACTAAACCGAAGTATTTTCCTGAAAAGGTCGCTGCCAATTATTCCGAAGGGAAAGTAATATATACATAGTGATTCTCAATATATGCGACAAACTTTAAGAGCTGATGTCTGAGGTTATTTTGATCATAAAAGTTCATATGAGTATATATATGTCCAAAACCGTTTGGTTTTAAAGTTATTGAATGTTTAATGATAAATTATGAACTATGACTAACACGATATAATATCACAGTTGGTTCTTCAAAAACTATTGTGTTGAGAGGAAATTGTTTATTTGTGATTTCAATATTTGTCAATAGTTGTCAGAGTATTTATTCAGTTTATTGCCAGTTTCTGTTTTCTAAAATGAATTACACGAATGCTGAGATGTGTGATATGCATTTCGTTTACGGTCTTGCCAATGGAAATTCGCGTGCTGCTAGAAGTCTTTATGAAGAACAATACCCGAACCGTATCATCCCGCATCATTAAATATTTGCCTGTCTTCACCAAGGTCTTTGTGAAACGGGAAATTTTAAAAAGCCGACGACTGATAACGGACACCTATCTACAGTGAGAACTCCACAAGTTCAAGAAATGGTACTAAATGAAATTGAGGAACATCCTACTACAAGCACCAGAAAAATTGCGTTTGCTTTAAACATTAGTCAGGCCACAGTTAGGAGAATATTGAAAGATCAACTGTTGTATCCATACCACATTCAACGGGTGCAGGCCGGCAGATTTTCCGCAAAGAGTGACTTTTTGTCAATGGATGCAACACAAAATCGCACAAAATCTTGACTATTTGGCTCAAATATTCTTCACCGACGAGGCTACTTTCTCTAGAAACGCGATTTTTAATTTTCATAATAATCACATATGGGCCGAAAAAAATCCGATGAACTAGTGAATGCCCGTCATCAACATCAAATCTCTGTCAATGTGTAGGCCGGAATTGTTGGAGATCACTTGATAGGTCCCCTTTTTTAACCGATGTGGTTAAATGGCGAGGTATACCGCAATTTTCTTGAAGAGGAGCTACCCCTACTGCTGGAAGAAGTTCCGTTGCAATTAAGATTACAAATGTATTTTATGCATGACGGTGCTCCAGCGCATTTTAGTTTAGTTGCTCGCGAGTTTTTGGACAATACGTATCCAGATCGGTGGATAGGACGGGGAGGTTCACAACCGTGGCCTCCTCGGTCTCCAGACTTAAATTCTTTGGACTTTTTTCTCTGGGGTCACCTTAAATCATTAGTTTATATGACTCCCATTGAAAATGTCGATGAACTGAGAAATCGTATTATCGCAACTTTTCAAACAAGTCGAAATACCCCTGGTATTTTAGAACTGACTCGCCAGTCAATACGACTGAGGATAAGAGCTTGTATTGCAGTTGGGGGCGGTCATTTTCAACAGTTAGTATAAGTTAATTTTGTTTTACTAATTATTTTATTAATTTATAATGAAAACATTAATTATGTTAACTTACTATTAAACATTGTACAACTTTAGAACTAAGCGATTTTGGACATATGTTCTTATGAACTTTTATGATCAAAATAACCCCAGGAATCAGCGCTTAAAGTTTGTCGCATATATTGAGAATCACCCTGCATATACCGGCTATCCCAAAGTAGATGGCATGCTAGTAATATATGGGGAACCAAACATCAGAATTGATTCAAAATATTGTATCTCCAACTTGTTCAAAGATTCTAAAATATTTTCATCAATATAACGTTGCCGCATCTACGTAAACCAAGTAACAACTTTTTCACTTTAATAATGATAATCATAATATCCTCATTTATTTCAAAATACCAAACACGAAAGTATGAAAAATGGAAGGTAAGTAATGATAACATATAGAAAATGAATGTAGATAATAAGAAAGACAATCATTATTAAATAAAAAATTCATTCAATATGGTATAAACATTTTTTTAAATTATCTTAGTTTGCATATTATGGTCTCTAAACTCTCTAGGAACTTCATTGTAAATTTTGATCACTTTGTCATTTTATTTATGAAAAGCTAAATAATTACAATTTATTCTAAACTCCGTACTACACCAGGCTATCTATTCTAAGTACTATATGGATTCCGTAACAACTGAAATATTCCTACTTTAACTAATAGCAAAAATATAATAAATCAGTCAGCTATCAGTTGTTATTATGTAATATATTGAACAAGGGGTATTGGAAAAAGAAGAATGGAAGAACTTTGCTTTGGAAACAACCACTTTATCACAGCACCTTTATGTTTTTGTGTATAAGTCGTCTAAGTTGGACTGGAATGAGTGGAAGCCGAACAGAAACCAAGGATACAAAACCAAAACTATGGTTCGGAAATGGGTCAAAAAGAACCACAGGTGCTGGACCTGTATAAATGGAGAAATCCTAAATCATAAAGGATATACGGTATTGGGGCAATATACCACCTTACAATAAACGGAAATAATAGCAATAGAAACATATGCCCGTAGCGTAGGGCATTGTGAATACACAACAACTATCTTATCAGATATCCTCGAAACTAACTTGCAATTGTTTCGAAACCCTTAAAATCGTGGCCACACACAACAAAGTCACTTTGATGTGGATGCCAGGTCATAAGAACATAGCAGGCAACGAACTTGCAAACACGCTTTCAAGAAAGGACTCCGAAATAACATTCTCTAAACCAGAACCGGGTCTGGGTATAACTAAAGCTGCGGTACCTGGTGCAGTGGCTGAGTGGATCGCCGGAGAACACCAGGTACGGATGATGAGGCAACTATCTCGCGGACTAGATGAGGAGGTACTGGCTTTCAACCGAGTGCAGCTTAGAACGGCGTCCAGTCTCCTGACAAGACACGGCTGTTTAAGGAAGTACCTACATAGAATATGGGTCTTTAAAGGTATGGCCACACATAAACGAGACGAGTACAGAACGTTCAAAGATGAACCCACATGTAGACTATGCAACGAGGAGGGCGAGACAGCCTACCACGTTGTTTTTGAATGCGTTTCATTACACTGAAAAACCCATTCGGTTGACTCAACCAAATTTTAGTTGTATTGGCTAAAATCTTTGTTTAAATACGGGCAAATAAATATATTGTTGGGCGAAGCAAATAATTTTGTTAAACAAAAATTTGTTTGCTTTAACAATATCTTTAATATAATTAAACAAATAAAATATTTTGCTCAAATAAAAAGTTTTATTGGATCAACTATATGTAATACTTAAAATAACTAATTATTTCATTAAAATAATCAGGTATATATGTTTACAAACAATAAATTTTATTGACTCAAAGAGAAATAACACATAGAAGAACAAAACATTTTGTTGAAACAGGGCTAGGTTTTGGAAAAAAGTAATTTGAACATAACAATTAATATAATAATATTCACTTTGTTAATTGAAGAGTACTTATTGTTTAAGTGAAATTAATGACTTTGTTAAATTAATATACTAGAAGTAACAAAATAATCTGATCGCTTTTTATGCCAACTATTTTCTTAATTTTCGCAATATCTCTAAAATGAACGAGATTTTTTTAGTTTGAGGGTTTGTTTGTTACGACAATACGTAAATTTCGAGGAATGTTGGCAGTTGGTGGATGCAATTATTACTGCTATGTCGATGCCAGTCTTAACATTAGCTTTTTTGGTCCAGAAACAGCAATTTGTAAATTTTGAGGTATATCCAAGGTCTTGGCAGACCGACATCCTTCTTAAATATCGTCGATTTATTGCTCGAATCTATATGCTCCTCTCTAACTTAATTGGTAGAGCGTTCGTCCGGTAAACGGGAGTATGTAGGTTCGAATCCTGGGCGAGGAGAAAATTTTTTCTTGGGAAAAATTTCCGTTAATTATTATAGTTATCAGCAGAAATACATTCATTTGTTAATTTCTTACTGTAAAGAGCTTGCAATCTTTGCAAATTTGTTTGAGTTAACAAAGTACCGATGTTGTCTCAACAATATGAAAGTAATTGAACCAATCCAACATTTTTACAACGTTGAACTATATTATTGTGTTAAGACCATACTGGGCTAAATAATTTGTTTGAATAGTGTATTATACTTTTCAACCAAATATTTTGTTTCAGTCAATAGTGTACATTTTTTATGATCTGAATTTCCGTTGATGTCGTTCTTAGTGTATATATTATTCCTGTCAATTTTTTGGTATATAGTTAACTTTCTCTTGCCCAGTTTAGGTTTCTATCTACTTGCATTCCTAAGGACTTTATATTGTTTACTGATGTTAATTGTTGTTGGGTGTCACCCATTAGCCAAGGGGTAAGACTTGCACTTGCAGATAATGTAAAATATCTAGGCGTTCTATTTGACGAGACATTAATCTGAAATCTACATTTTGAAAAGATTAACCACGAGGCAAGGTTTATCCTTAAGAACCTTTGGGGCTATCTCCAACCATATCCTATGGAGTCATAGGGCATTGGTGGCAGTAACAATCTAGCGCCACAGCAAGACCTACATCCATAGAGAGGATTGCAAGCAGACCAATCACGCAAGCGAACTTTTTCTTCCCATCATTGGAAGTAGAAATTCTTCTGAATTTACCACCTTTTACACCGTTCTGAAAAGGGGGACTAGATTAACTATACTTCGCCTTTGGCATATAGCGTTTGTGTGGCTAACAAGCTGTTGAAATCGGACAAACAAAGAGGAATGGAGATGCAATCAAAAAACACTGACGCGAGCAGATATTTGCTGGTTCGCAGACGATTCGACAGCAGAGCAGAGTAAATTTTCAGTGACAATCAGGCGGTTCTGAAAACACTAGGTGCACGTAAATGCAATTCGAAGTTAAACTAGAGCCGAAAAAACACTCTAAATATATTGGAGACGGCCAATAATCGATCTCTAATCTGGAGACTTGGGCATTCATTCATTTGGGGAAATAAATACGTAGACTCCCTTGAAAGAGTGCTGCGGAGCAGTTTCAGGGATCAGAGCCTGCCATTAGCATAGCATCTAGGGTAGCTGAAGAGCAAATCAATTTCTGGATAAAACAGAATATTGGAGTAATGGTCCTCGCTTGATACACGCGAAAAAGTGGATTTGCACTGTATTTGGAAAAGGAGGAGATTTTCTACCACTGTCCTGCCGCAACAAGAATCCGGTATTGAATCTGTGGGAAAGTTGATCCTTCCCTAGAAGGCCTGAAAACCACTTCACTCAACAAGATTCTGAGCTTCCTTAAAGGCCTGGACTTGTTATTTAGATTTTTAGTTTTGAACCATTCATTGATAGTAGCAGCATTGATAATTCTTGGAATTTCTTTAGTGCGCTCTGTATGTAATTGAATCGTTGAGTTAGAAAAGGGAATATGTGTTATGGGATAAGTATAGAACATATTCGCTTATCCAACTCACCAATTCAACTATTACTGATGTTTGTCGGCATACATATTTACGAAATGTGCCCTTAGGTAGTTATTCGTGTATAGTATAAACAAGAATATTCCTAAGACTGACCCTTGAGGTACTATAAATTATGTATTCTTAATTACATAAAAAAAGAATTGTTTCTGCTGCAATTGAGGTTTTTACTTCAACGCCCATATCTTACTAGCTTCATAGACTTTAGCGGGTTTCCTTGTTGCATCGAACTTTTTCTTGAAGAGTCAGGTCCTTTATGTGTGACATATAAAGTGTGGTGTAATCACAATTACACACATGTGTGTTTATATTTGTAAGTTTAGATAAACAATAATACACGCATATAATATAAAATCTTTCACGTTTCATTGTATTTATTTCCTGATAAGCTTCTGTCTTTTATGACTGCAAATTATCATAAAAATTGTTGGTGAAATACATTTCTTACATAAAGAAATAGATAAGTAAACATTCATGCCTTAAACATTTCCTTTATGACGTTCGAGATATGTGGTTGCGTGTCACTTTTGCATTCTTTAAAATTGCTTTACCATAACCATGCCATTGTGCTTTTAGCGGTCAAACTAGTTATAAAAAAAAAAAACAATAAAAAATAGCGTAACAAATAATCCAAATAACATTTTTAGCCATTTTTACTTCAACATTGATTTCAACGCTAAATTTTAAATGTTACAAATCTACGTAAAAAATTATCATGGCAATAATTGTCTCTTAAACAAATTATTATTATTTTGTATTTCTTCATTCTCTTAACCACCAGTGTTGCCAACATATAAAAATTGAATCCGCTAGATGGCGCTTGAAATTCCGTCAGATTTGAAAAAAATCCGTCAAATATTTAAACCAGTTTGAACTCCATTCCTAAACTTTTGTGTGTACTGTGAATTTCCTATGCCAAATAGAAAAAAGATCGTTTGGGAAAACACAATCACTTAAATTTTGATATACTTACAATGAATATGGCAGTAGTTTCAAATGAAACTTACTGATTTGGTGATTTATATATGTATACATTAACGAAAAAAACATGTTTCCCTGATTTCAATTCTCGAATTTAGTTGAGTTGATTTTAGACAAAATAAGCGCTAAATTCAAATGAATTCGAACGAACTTTGATGGACTTGCAAGTACATTCAATATTGGTTTGTTCTTATTAGTTATTAGTCACTGCAAAGAGCTTACCAGTGTATTAAATCATTATATGACGATGTTCAATGTTACAATCTATATCAAAATTTTCGTATAATGTATATTATTACAAAAATCCACTAGAAATTAAGTTGGTTTTGCTAGTTTTCCGCTAAAAAAACCGTCAGTAGCTAAAAGTGCAATTCTACCGCCAAATGCAATGTTAATTAAGCTAGAACTAACGGGAAATCCGCTAAATTGCCAACACTGTTAACCAGTTTTGTATGGATCATGTGCATTTCAGCGATTTATCCAATATCACAGTAAATCTTCATTCTCCTGTTTTCGGTAAACTTCTAATTAGTGACCATATAGAGTTACGAACAAAAACGCATTCAAGATCTACAAACTTACCAGTATAAAATTAATCACAGACTTAAATTGTGGAAATCCTTCATAAATCACATACAGTTAGACGACATATGCTGCTTTGGAGATGAGTGATTTAAATTTCGTGTAATTGTATAGTGAATGCCGACCGTTTAGCTAGAAATCGCAAATTACCCCGCGGTTCTTCATTTTCGACGGCGCGTGATTGACAAGGCGTACAATTTCCCCAGATTTGTACGTCATTGTAATAAAAAAAGTAAATTTGTAAATTATGTATACGTAAGGATAAGTTTACCGAGAAAGCAGCACCGCATTTTAATTGCACTTTACTTCATGAACGAATATAGATTGAATCCTGTTTGGGCTACGTCGTATTGAAGATATTTCGTCATATTGCTTTTCTTAAATTATCAAAAATTGATATATTAAATATAAAAAAAAAATAAAGAAAAATATCATATTAGTTTCATATTATTTGTAAAGGCTGTAGTTAGCGAGTTGACAGAATAAAGTTTTTGCGCAAGTTTGAGCAATGTGAAAACAGAATATTTAAGAAAAATGCATATTTCTTTCAAACAGATAATTTGCCAAACTGCTATTGACATTATAAAAATTATATAAATAAAAGGTCCTAAGAACGTAAGTTCAAAAATAAGAAGCTTCTCCGTCACGTTATTGAACTGAAGTAGAGTAAAAATACGCAGCCATATTTGGTTTCATTAAGTCTCATATTGAAATTCCCTCATTTCACGATGTATGCAGAAGATTTTTCATTTATAAATAATTAGAAGAAGTTAGATATCAATTAAAACATTCGACTTTCGGAAAATGATGTAGCTAAAATGTATAGCTATTGAATTCTATAGTAATATACCAAACCTGGTAAGGTGGAGCGCAACGTATGCTAATATCGACGATTGTTATAACAACTTTAAGTTAACTTAGTTTAATTAATAGGAGTTGTTTATTTATCACATGTTTAATAGCTAACTGTCATCCTACAATTATTGTATTCTGATTTAGATAGACATATTGCAGTTGCATATGGACAATTTTAGAATTTATCTTCATGATATTAATAAGATTTCTATCTAAATTCCTAATTCATTTACTAGCATGAGTCTCCACGTCTTTACTAATGCCGAACTTTTGTCCCTAACCTAGATAATAGAATCTGGGCATTTACCTGTCACTTACGGTGTCCCGCAAGGTTCCGTTCTTGGCCCTCTTTTGTTTAATCTGTATACAAATGATTTAGTAGAATTTATATCCACGGGTTAAGTTTTAATGTATGCAGATGTTACCACTATAGTAACGTCTGATGTTGATCTTATGGATGCCGAAAAACTTACTAACACAGCCATGAAGGATATATACACCTGGTGTTCTGCCAGCAAACTGAAAGAAAAAACAAGTTTCATGGTATTTCATTATTACACGAGACAAACGGTTGCATGATACTAGAGCCACTATAGCAAATTAATGATTAAGTTTCTCGGTGTGTTTCATCGATGAAGTTCCTTGTAGTACACCCACAGGAAAGTTTGATCTGGGAAGAACACTGCAAAGATCTCGCAAAAACTATTAACAGCAAAGCATTTTTATTTAGATCCTTTAAAAATAGTTTGTCCACTACTGTTCTGCTTTGCCGAAATTCAATCTAGACTAATGTACGGTATTATTTTATAGGGCAATTAATCGTGGTGTCAGCGGGTTTTCTTTGCTCAAAAGCGTTTAATTATAGTAATTTATTGTATTTCACCTATCACTTCCTGTAAGCCATATTTTCAAGCATCTAACATATTGCCGGTCTCCAGCATGTATAATTTAGAAGCATTGTGCAATGTCCATAAGAATAAAAATCAATACCCAACTAATAATATAACTTACCATTCATACAACACCCGACAAAACCATTATATTCATAATTTTAAATTTAACCTGAGCATTGTGGGAAAATCGAAATCTTAACGCTTTTAGAGCAAACGTCTTTACCTTTTAAGTAAATGTTGCTATACAATAGATGAATTTTAATAGTAATTTTATGTCCATAATTGGGTTAGTCAGTTTGGAAAGAAGTGTATAAAAAGTACCTCCCAATTACTATATTTTACTTTATTTACGGCATTTGATAATAAAACCTTTCCTGCACTACCAGTTTTGGCTTTTTCGCCTTCTTCATTAATATATTTTTCAGATATGCCATCGGGTGCAAGAGGTCTCTGTTCCCTCTAAATTTTGGCCACATTTCCGGTTTGATGGTTGAGAGGTAATGGGTATGTCTTCCTTAACACATGGAGCTAGTTTTTCTGCTGCATTCGATCTCTGCTCTCAGTCTTTCGATCATCCTATGCACGTTATTATTTGACATTATTGAGTTTCTCTTACGTTTGATCTTGTAGTGTCTGAATATGTTCTTTTTCTGTTGTGTGTATGGATATTGACTGTGTGTGTTTTGATCTTTTCAGAGGGGTGCGTCAATTCCGCATCGTGGAGTTTGTAGTTTTAGTGTATTTGCGTAATTTATATCGAGAAGTGCGTTTGAAGAAATGTAAGGTGTTATCCATTCTTAGTATCTATTCTTTTATTTCTTTTTTCAGATCTTCTTGTCCGGCTTCAATGCTTGCTTGCTTACATGATTTTTATCATTTGAGTAGGGGAGACTGGCGCTGGTTGTGACAGGGGTAGGTAATTACAGCGGCAACTGTGGTTAAACAAAGAACGCTATATGTTAGGAAGTGGCAAATGATCACACCACCATCGGCCGATCATTTGCCACTTCCTAATCAATTGTTTTTTAAATTAAAAAATGCGCGGAACTACACCAACGTTTTATTCTAATGTATTCGATGGTTCCACCAGTTTTCAAAATATTTTTAAATGTCAACTTTTGCATTTTAATTTAAAGAACAGTTGATGCCCTGAAGAAGCGGAAAAGCCGAAACCGTAGTGCAGAAAGGTTTTATTATCAAATGCAGTAAATAAAATAAAATATAGTAATTGGGAAGTACTAACTTTTCTACACATTTTTCAAAGATGAATTTTAGTTTAATTTTTATGATTTTTTTTGTTCTGCAGTTTTAAGAATATTTTATATTTTTCTTTTGTTTTCTATCTTCAAAATTTATTATTACTTTTACAACAAAGTGCTTTTGAATTAATTTATTTTTGTTATTAATAGGATCATGTTTTATTTTAGTTATTATAATTAAGAATTACTTTTGTTAATAATCTTAGAATGATTTATTTTGATTTATTTTCTTACGTATACTTTTAGTTTCTTGATTTTCTGTAAATTATTTTCTTTTCTTCTTTCGACTTGTCCGATTATTATTATTATGGATTAATAAACGTTGCTTACTTACTTAGTTTCTCATCATGTAGAGTGTTTGAGTAGCATAAGGAGTTCAAAGACGAAAACTAAGTTTTAGTGTGTTTTTAAGAAACGTAAACTCAATAATTAAATTTCAATTTCATTTAAAAAGTCAATTCAACAGAACGTTTATGGCAAAGGAATACATTACATATTTTCAGAAATATGGAGAATTTGTGACGACTCTACAATCAGTATATTTTAAAGTCCGCGTGTATATAGATTATCAAATGCAAGCTTTAACGCTGAATTATTTTCTGATACAATCAGATACGACGGATTAGTTTATTATTAATCCTGGAAGTTGGATATTTGACAAATAACCGTCAATTTATTTTAAAAACATGGCATAAATTGAAAATTATGTTTCTTGTTTTGATAAAAATACGATAAGCGCACGTGTCTGGGAAATCCATCGTATCATTGCCAATTTTTTTTCCTTTTATTTGACATGCGCCTAATTTACGTTCGACATTAATTTAAAATTTGGGATAATAGTGAACTTTACAGTTATAATAACGTGAAGAGAGACTATCACGGGGACGAACTGTTAAATTTATACGTTCGTTAATACATGTACTACCTTTAAAAAGAAAGTTAAAAATTCCACAAGAAGGAGTACCTGGTATCCTGGTAAAATACCATACCTAGTAAATTTGGCGCGGCTTTTTCGTTTAGATTGTCACGTTTACACTGCCAATTTGTAGGTAAAATTTACGCGCCTAAAGCAACGTGATGCAATAACGCAAGATACCTACAATTTAAAGTATGATAGATCATCTATTGATTTCGGGTATATTAATCAAATAACAAAATGTATACAGGATTTATCAGAACAATTTATTAACAAAATCTCATATGAAGAATCATTTAGATAAAACTATTTTCATCTTCCAAAAAGATTTTGTTGTACCCGAAGTTAGTAACAACTTTCTTATTTCATATATGTAATGATATAATGTGCTTGTATACAGTTAGAGCGATTCTTTGTTCAATCTTAAATCAAAAAAGTTGTACTTTCTTCAGTCTTTCTTCAGCCACACAAGCAGCTGAGTATATAGAAATGTAAATTTAACAACACCTAATCAGACAAATACGTTGCAGTAATCATAATATTTATTTATTATTATGCAAATTAGTAAGATATTTTATGTGAACATAGAAGTTTTATTTAATATTAATTTAAATATATTTAAAGATACTAACATGAAAAGTTACAGCAGTTATTTGATTTGGTAAAGCCACCAGCTTCCGGACATAGTTGTAGTCTTCGAGGAAGTGAATTCAACATATCGGGAGTACTTAATTCAATTGCAGGTTTAATTTCATTATTTATTATCCTATTCGTTGGCTAGAGGCGTTGAATAGACTTTTTCCTTTAAGAACCCCCAAACGAAGAAGTCCAGAAGATTAAGGAAGAAATTTGGCGAGTTTTCGTTCAATTTCAATTAATTGGGCGTTTTGCCATTTAACTGGACCACCTTCGCCAATCCATCTATCAAAATAATGCTCATTTAAATAATTAAACTACATTAAGCGCAAAATAAACTTGCGCCACCATGCACATAGAAAAATTCGGAGATTCAACAGCACTGTCTACTACCAAAAATTCGTTCCTTCAGTGAACGCAATTTTTAGATCTTTTCATCTTCTTATACTCTACCTTTCCAGTTCTTTCAAATCTGCTTTTCAGTCTTTTAAAAAGAGTTACATTGAGTTTGCTTGCCGTGATTGATATTTTTGGACTGTACATCCGTGAAACTAGAAAACAATTTCTCTCACATTCTTCTAGTACATATTAATTAGGTAATTCTTTCGTTTATGCAAATAATCTAATTAATTTCACTAAATACATTCATCCTTCGAGTATACTTATTTACTTAACGTGATATGGCCTCATCAATAAAATATACATATAGATTGTATCTATCAGAAACTTGTGTTTCGTAAACTGCACTCTAATCGACCGATCGTAATCATAGATCCTTCAGATTATTCTACAGCTGACGCGAATTCATTGAATCAAAGGCAGACACTTTTGATCTACCACCATTTACAAACGTTAAGATCACGATTGGATCAAAACACAGTTTGCAAAATTCTAGCATGTATTATATTGTATGCAAGGTGTTGCCATTGGATTGCGATCACTTCATTTATGGATTTTATTTAAAGATTTTTAATTAATTTAATTTAAGAATCAGCCCCTATCTAGCACTGAGTCTTCGAACTCCTTGTCGTCACAACGCAGCTTACCCGATAGCAAATTTAATGTTCCATTTCGTTATTTACTTCCAAATTAGTTAGTAATTCCTTGTCAGTTAAATTAGCTTTTATTCTTCAAGTTTCATTAATACCTTTTCTTTTGTGGAAATTACTCCGCTTTTTTGAGTTTGTCAGTGACATTTGATTCACGTTGTATTTTCCGACTTCGGCCCTTGCCCCCGAGACGCACAAGGCTCGCACACCATCTTAGACGCGCTGTTCAAGTTGCTCCGTGCAATTAAATTTATATTACCACGTTGTGGGATTTTGTCGCGCGAGAAACTTCTAATATCGAGTGCATTTTTTCTTTTACCTGGGACTGCCAGGAGATTGTGTTCTTTGCAACGATATTCCTGAAAAGGTTTTGAAACAGCAGCGTCACCGGCATTTCATTTTGTTAAGGTCATTTAGGTCACTGGTAAGCGGACTTTTGTGTTAATTTATCAGTTTAATAATCCGATCCTATCTTAAGACCTACTATTTATTACCTATTATCTACTACCTACCACCACTTCATTTGGCGTTGAGTGAAACCAAGGTGAAACTACTCAATTTAGGATTGTTGATTCAAAAGGACCACGCCTTGACATCAGCGTAAGCGCTCAAACCACTCTCACCGCCACTTCTACAAGTTACCAGCTAAGTCGAATTTAAATTTATTTATTTATTATCTTTTTCACCAAAATTAATAGTTCATACTTTAGTCATTCACTTTTTTTCTAAAATCCTATCACACAATAACAAACCTCCGGCCAATATTAATAATCTAGATTTTAAACTTAACTCTATATTTCGAAATAGATCATAATTAATAGTTTAATTTAGTATTTAAGTACCGCAAGTTATCGTATCATCTAAGCCATGTTAAAGTTGTTTATTAATTTATTGTATTATTTATTTTTTTTATCTTGAATGTTTTTTTTATTTGTGTTATCAAATATATAGTGTCATCCAAAATTTTGTGTGTTGAACTAAATTATTTCGATCCAAGACCTCGACGCTTGAGAGCGAGCGAACCCCGTAAAACAAAATGTTAGGTTAATTTTATATCAAAGCATAAGCATCCACTACGAAGTATATTGTATTTATTAGGTACTTACCAAGTATGTTTACAAATGGTGGCAAAATCCAATCGATTAACATTTTACTCCACGTTTGCATCAATTATTTTTATAATTGAAATCATACAAGATACACAACAATCAAATAGAAACAGAATTCAATTAAAACGTACTAATAAAATCGATAATTTTAGACGATAACGTTATGGGTCGGTCTCATCGGTAAAGTTCGACGATGAATAAAGCAAGGGGTGGGCAACGCGTTACAAAAATTTATTGCAGAAAGTGGATATGCATCTAATACCAGATAATATTGCAGACAGTAACACTACTATCTATATAATCCACGCTATTGTGCAGAATTTAATAGACTATATTGACATTTATTTCTATTGAATGTAGATAATTTCTACAACCTATTTTTCTCAATGTACCTAATAATACTAACACGATATACTTTATATGTTGTATATTGCATTGAATACTATAATAATAATACGATCAAATAAAAATTACACTAATACATAATCTTGTTAACTAATTGTAAGTTCTTTCGGAACAGTGGATGTAAACAATAATTGGCATACGCGGAAAATATATTAGAATCAAGACAACCTTATTCGATCGCACTGTAGAACTTAATTTGTTCATAATCATAGTTGGGAAAGAATCGTCACTCGGAGTACAGAGTCGTCGAGTTTGTGGAAAGAAGTGACGTTTTCCTTTTTTGGTCCCAATAATTCTTAAAGTATTAACAGAGCAGGTGCATTAATAAATTCATTAAAACCATTATTTATATCATCAATTCCGTTTCTGCTCAATAATTTTTTTTTCAAAGCCGGAAACGTGATGCCGCTGGTATGCCAAAATCTCCGCTCTATCTATAACAAATATATATACATCGTCATACTGTATATCATGTTTCCGGTAATAAAAGTCGCATTTCAATTCTGCTTGTCTTGAAACACAATACGTGTATTACAAATCTCCGTTAATGTAAATCGAAATAAATTTACATAATACCGATTGTGAGTGCGTCAGTTGCCTTTGCTTTCTCTGTCACAAAGAGATCACAACTGTGATCGTTCGCGGCAAGTTATCGGTCAAGTTGCGGCGTAGGTAAAAGTACGATAATTTATTTTTTTTCCGTCTTTCATTTTGCGAAACCAATTTTTCAAAGTAGGTGAGCGCCTAATTCCTGATGCAATACTCGCACTTGTGAGATAAGTAACGAAAGTGCAATTAGATTAGTTCGCGCTTCGCACAGCGCGTTAGGAATTTTAACAAGGCGATGATCTATTTTTCACTGACAATTAACAATTTTTTTTTGTTCTTTAATTAAATTAGACGTTAGACATGCTGGCTGACTTTATTAACTTTAAAGGATCAAGTGATCTTCATGCAATGATTTATTTCAAATAAATTCCATATACTGGGTATTTTTTTCACGTTTCCGCTAAAATCATACTTTGAAAATATAATTTAAATGGTGAAAATAAACTACAAAGCTAATAACGATACTACAGCAACAGCTTTATTCCGCTGACACACCACAGGGCTTAGCTATTGCCATAGGATCCATACTGTTTAGCATATAGATATGCTAATGATATTGTACTATTTTTATTACCATTTTCGCAGAAAATGCTTGCAATGCTTATCGCGGCTGAAGCAGTCATAATAACAACTATAGTAGCAGCGTATGCCATCTTGGATGTCGTGAGGGAATGGTTTTCTGACAAAATATTATCCTCAAGCAAGAGAAAAGTACATGATATTTTACGCTTGACAGAAAACTATATTTGATATAAGTTTCCACATTAATAGGAACATGTTACTTAGCTGTCAACAAACCAATTTCTTAGGGGTTACCACTATCATTGAAGGAACACTGTGACAACTTAGTGAGAAAACTGTATCTACAACTTACTCATTCTGCTGTTCAAGATTCGAAGTGTCGATTTCTTGCTTAGTTTCGAGTTATTATGCTAAAGTATACTTAAAAATCCAATAAAAAAATATTATTGTGGGTCAGTTTAGCAGCAACACATCAAGTGTTTTTAGCACAGAGGGATATGCTATAGTACACTGCAGGAGCATGGATTCAGTTCGTTCAATCTTTCAGTAACTTTCCTTTATCATGCATGTATAGTCTTAAGACTATTTGCCATATCTACAAAGAGAAAAGCAACATGCCACCTACCATGAAAGTTTTATAAAAATGATCTTTATTTACCAGCCCACTCTATGATTCTAATTAGCCAAGATGCACATGCTATAGGAATAAACATATTCAATTTAATATCCTTTCGTCAGGGCATTCTTTAGTGCTTTCTAGCGATGGGCAAAATATGGCAAAGTGAATCCGGTTTTACAACAATTAGATATAATCGTATTTATTCGTCTCTCTCATGTTCCCTACCAATTTTCCAAGAGCCGCAAGATACGCGTAGGTCCAATTGTTGTAAAACGGGATTCACTTCCCCTATCTTGCCCATCGCTAGGATTATGGAAATCTTTTCATGCAGCAGATATATGCATTGGTATATGTTGTCCAGTTGTTGTTTGTTATGGCCCGTCTGTAAATTCAAGGCGAGCGCTCCCTTTCACATTTCTGATCTTGAGTCAAAATTATTTTGGGTAATTCTATGACTGATGACGCAGTTTGGTATATAGTATAGACTTTAAGAGGTTACAAATGAAGTTATATATGTAGCGAATTTAAATGGGACTGCTGATCCTTAAAATATTTACCATGTGATACGGAATAGACCCCAGTCCTTTTCTTATTGGTTTTAGATAAATTGCAGCTTTATTAGCATTTTTTCAAGCAGTATGAATAAAGTAAAATAAAGTTTATTCATGTAACAATATAATGTACATAAATTGTCAAAAAAAAACATGAGAACAAAAAATAATTGAAAATAGAAAACCTAAAATTAGAAAATTACATTTAATGGAGCTATTATTACAAAAAAAATACATTTTCTTCAGAAAAAAATAAATATTTTACAGACAACATGAACGTATACCAAAACAAAATATGTATGGTAAGTTTCTTTTTGTAATTCAGATGAGGTATAAACACATATAAGAACATTTATAATTGAAAAAGCTCATTTATTGATTAAAAATGTTGTTGGAGGAGATAAGCTTTGACTTGATTTCTGAATTGTTTACTACTAGTGGATATTTTAATGTCACCTGGTAGCCTATTACATAAGGAAACTACCAAATTGAGACTCCCAATACTGGTTACATTAAGAGTGCACTAGGGTGTATGAGAGTAATTTATTATTCTGGTATGTTCGTGAACTTCGTAATAGTATTTGTGATCTTATTTATTTCCGAACATATTAGAAGCGGCTTTGAGAATATACAAGCATGGCCGAGGAAGTATTTCTAGGTGTTTAAATATTGGTCTGCAAGATTCACTATAGTGAGCATCAGTCATCTCCGGATAAGTTAGTAAAGTATTCCTAGACACCTGTGCTTTAAGACATTTAAATAAGTACGTCTTGTTAGATATAGTCCTTGATAAGTTATTACTAGAGTGGTCAACTTTCATCTGTGCGCCAGCTCAGTAGTGAGTTTAATATATGTGACATTAACGCTTAACACAAGTACATATACAGTACAGTGTCCGGAAACAGCAAAATTATTTATTTATTTAGCCCCTTACCTTATTTAAGCAGCAGAAATGGTATAGGATTGCTGATAAGTTTGAAGTATTAAGTGTTTCAAGATTTTTCTCACTTTCGTCGCGATGATAAAACATGCTTATATTTTGAAAAAGATGCGTACACATGCATATTAAAATAATCTTTATAGGTAGATAACCGAGCAGTTGCACCACCACCAATGTGTAGTCCGATTTGTTCCAACACAATAACTGTTTATCGCACGCTGTACAAACTATTTTGGAAGCATCATAATGTAAATCCTTGAATTCAGCGATATGCTTTTCTACATTATCAAACAATAGTCGTTTTCTGGGATTTTGCTACGCCCGACATTGTATTGCATGTACAACGCATAAAACGTTAATCAAGAATTGTACTATCTCGCATCAAGACTCGACTAACACTGATACTTGAGACTAGTAGAGATGGTATAAAATACTTATAACAGTTATTTGGTAACAGATATGAATATGGAACCGCTTAGAACAAGTACGCAATTTAATATATACCTGTTATCTCATACTTCTATCTAATGGCCAGCAAAACGTATTTGTAAACGAGTATGAGTACGCGTACGCATACTGATATTTTACCAACAAAATACTACGTTAGTTGTTTGGCAATTGTCTAGTAACAAATACCTATGTGAAGATATTGACACTGATTTAGATAGATGCGCATTCTCGGTGTGTATTAATACATACCATATTAATTTTAACTACCCATATCGATACTCGAAGGCCAGTAACAGTATTGGTAATAGGTTTTAATAATAGGTATGACCCGAGAATAAGCACAGTGCGTATCTGTTATCGTCAAATATTGATATTTACCATCTCCAGATACTAGACAAACGAAATGGAGGAAGCGATTTTACTGCTTTGAAAATATACTATGGCTAAACGTTCTGCATAGCGTGGGACGACTACGGCCCATGTAAGAAGACACGTCTGACCACTCTAGTTATTACAATGGGTCTTCCATATTAGATCAAATCTAGGCTTATCCCAAGAAATTTTGTTGTATCGCTCTGACGTAACTCTACCTCAGCCATACATAAAGTACTATTATTCACAATTCTTCGTCACGTATGAAATATAACAAAGCGATTCTAGTTACAATAATAAAACAGAACTATAAAAATTACAATTAGCAAGGTTAATTATCTAAGCAAAAGTTTCAGAATTAGGATTTTAATTTTGGATGCAAGTAAAAGTCAGTCTTGTTTTGTGAGCAGTCACTTCGTTACTGCTGTTTGTTAATGTTGTTCAATTAATTCATTAGATTCTTGTTTCGGACATTCTTTCTTCAGTTCTCTATATGTATCTACTTTACCTTTGCTATAATTTTCATTGCAATGCCACATTAATATAATAAAAGCACTAAAGCTTCATCAAATCAACGAAAAGAAAATCTTAGGTATACCGTTCTATAATAGAGTGGTTTCTGCATTATGCGTACACAAATGACATTCGGTCATTACCGCGTTAATAGCAAAGCAAATATAGGGATAATTTTTACACTCCCAGTTGAGGTTCGTATGTTAAATAGTAGAGATTCCAAGAGAGGATATCGATTACACTTGCAGCTGAGTAATCGGGTATAATTATTGTGTCGAGTTGTTGTCGATTATTGTTTGCCGTGGCAATAAATATCCCAACGTATTTTTAGTGACACTCTAACCTGTTGGGCATACACGTATGTACTACGACTACAAGCGTTGAGGCTCTTACGTATGTAGCACATGTCGATGCCTACACGTATGTATGTAGTTCTTTTTTAAAATACCATACCCCATTACGTACCAGCATTACCCGTCCACTAGAACGTGTTTGTCTACTGCGTTGGATAGAATATTAAGAGTATTTGTTTATTAACCTCAGTACATCACGCTGGCCGGTGTGTGCTTAGAATTTAGTAACTAAATACTTATCGATTTCGCTAAATTATGAAGCTTAATGGCAGAAATTGCTCACAAACACTCACCACCACAATGCGAGAAAATATCTTTTCATTCAAAGCATTAGCATTTTCCCAACAGGATCAAATAAATATTTTTTCCTTTACAAATAAGTATCTCTTATTGTAAAGATACTTTCCAATCGGAACACAAAAGCTCTGCTCCGATAATCCATTGAAAAGTGCCCCTAAAGCTACACTGAGAAAAATGAGTTAAGTAAAGTGTTTACTTGATAAAAAAACCATTTGCAATAGACAAAGTTTTACTTGCAACTATTTTCCTCAATTAATACCTGCAACTAAACGCAGTTTCCTGAATGCAAGTTCTTACTGTAAATAGTGTTCTTATTATCGGCTATTATACAGCGTACCTGACAAATTCTTGTGTAATAATCGTAATCAAACTGTTGATAAGTGGTAAGTAACGTATTACTTGTGACTATTGGTACTGTATCCAACTACAGCATATACTTAGTACAAGAACAATAATCCTAATTGGTATTAAACTCATGTATTTTCATAAATAAGTAGCGACTTGCCAGAACTATGATTATTTTAATTTTGCTGCACCTCGTGTGTTTTCGGGGAACTTGGTAGTTCCACCGTGTTTTGCGCATAACTGTCATGTCAAACTAGTATTGAATCACGTACGCGCATTGGACGGATAAATGTCCCGTACAAAATAGAACTATTACTAATAATACTGCTTTTTTTTTCTTAAGTAATAAGTATTATGTACCATCTTTAGCAAATTAAATGCGAATTTAAGCTCCACAAATCTTCGATTATTAATGCAATCGAAGCTACAGCAGACTGAAGTAGTAATTAAAAATTATTTGCAAACAATTTTGAATTACGCATTGCTAGGTACGCTGTACTTGTAGTTGCGGTTGCATAAATAATCGAAGATTTGTGGAGCTTTTTTTGTAGTTTATCAGTTATTCACACAGAGTACACAGTAATCTATTTAATAAATATTTACTAAACCTTCTAGTTTCGTACGCTAACCATCATTGAACAACAAATTTAAAGTAAGCATTGCAAACCATTACCTTTTATATATCAGGTAGTTAGTGAACGTGCATTAATGATACTGTTTCCTCATCACAAGTAATCCAAATAGCTTATATTAATTGAGGTTAATAATGAAGGTGTGATAGCCATTATAGAATAGTTCACTCATAGCAATATATCTACTTGACATGAGGAAATCTTTTAACTTACTTATATTCTTTGGCTTAACTACTTCAGTTCAATTATCATCAGTAACTTCAATTACCGGTATGAAACAGACCGTAAGTAACTTAGATTGCTTCTTGTTAGTATCAGCGTTTAGGATCTCATGTTTACTAGTGCTAAATAATTTTTGCTTCTGTCCCCTATTCAGCTGAACTTTTTACTTACGATAATTATATTTTTATTTATGATTATTAAATATTTTTCTCAGTGTATCGGGCTGAAATTAAAGCAAATGAGTACTACTGCCACATATGCTGTAAATACCAAAAATTAACTCAATCGATGCCACCCCATTCGAGATATTAGCATATGGGTGGAAAAAATCAATATTTTTTTCTCAGGAATTTACTTAAGCTATCACGTTCAAAAAAATTATGTAAGTAAACACTGATTATGGGCATTCTATAAAAAAAAAAACAAGGACTAATTTCGTTCACTCAGTTCAAAGATATTTTTTTTGAGTTTGATTCAAGGTGCCAACTTGGCCTTTTGTTATATCAGACTGTATACATTTAGGTTTATTATATCTTCTTTTCAGTTTTTTCTGACAACAAATCAAGAGGTAAAAGAAGAATGTGTAAAACTAAGAAATAAGAAAAGTGCAAGCGAAAATGGTATTCCAGTAGAAGTCCCAAAATATGGAGGGGGCAAAATGAAAGAAAGGACAGGAAGGAAGACAAAAGAGCACCCTGATAAAGCGAAAATATGACACTTTAATGGAGAAACGCCTTGGTATGCCGAATTCCGAAGAAAGGGAATAAAGCCGACTGAAAAAACTACACAGGTATCTCAGTGGTTGATGCCACATACAAAGCTTTAGGGAGAATTTAGTAGGAAAATATCAGGAGGAATTTGAAGTTGGAAGGTCAACAACGGATCAGATCTTTACGTTAAAAATGATACTATTTCAAACCAACGAACAAAATCTGAGTTTGCATAACCTCTTGGTTTATTGATTTCATGAAAGCGTACGACTCAATAGTGAAAATAAAATATATGAAGCGATGCAAAAGCTAGCCATCTCAAACACACACGGAAAAAAAATCTCTTGGAATAATATACAACAATATTGTAGAGAAAATACTATAGCAGTAATTAGCATAATTATGTAACCTTATCACAGATTTTTGTTAATTATTACACGTTGTTTTCGCAAATAATACTTTAAAATTGTGGTTAAACTTTTGTTGTATAATTTCACACAACTGTGACATTTTTTTCAACAGTGTTTGTGTCGAGACGTACACGACAAGAGTGTGGCAATTTTTGACCCAAAACTTCCTAGTTTTTCGATATTTTTGTTTCCAAATAAGTGGTCTAATTCAAACACACCAATGGCGAATTAGGATGGTAAAAGCTAACAATGAGATACCTGCAGTCGTCAGAGGGCGTTATTCGAGTACAGTATGCCATCAAATTTTTAACAGATAGTTAGTTTATATCATAGTTTACACGGCCATTTGAGCATTTTGAGCTGCTGACGTGGTTTGTGCACCTATTAGATATATCTAATTTCGGAGCGATGGATGAGTTTGTTGTAATCAATGTGCAACTGTGGAATCTGGAAAAACTACTGGATATGTTTAAAGGTAAGACAAATTGAAAGATTAATATTATAGCATGTCATAAGTAGGCACATATATCGGCAATATATATAACAGCAGTCTACACAGACATGGCGGCGTTCAGCATACGTAACTGTTCCCAAGCGGTTTGAGAACTGTTGACAATTCGTCTCAAAAGCGTTAACACTACATTAGTAACATATTACGGAACGGCGAACGACTTTGTGTAGTGGAAATGCTTACTAATAGTATCGTATTCCTATTTCGAATGCCGCATTGTCTCCATTAACAAATCAGTGGGCTGCCAATTTATTTGTATGCATTTACAGAAGCTAATAGGTATATTCCATGGCACTGGTAGAAATAAATGCTTATAGCAATAAAAATCCCTTAATGTTAGAAACTAATTCCAGTAAATCCCTAAACGTGCACCAGGTGTCATTTAAATACAGTTTCAGATAGTAGCTAAAAAGAATTCTAATTCAAATTTTAAAGAAATTGACAAGTTATATTCAACGCCAAGCCAAAAATTGCCTGTATCGAGGGAACCCAGCCGCCATAATTTGATTTATGTATCATCTTGTTGGTTTATTGATTAGAGGTTGCTATTTCAACTTTTTTTTTTTGTGTGTGTATTGCAGTAAAATGGATATACCCAAATCATTTATAGGTATGTTTACTTACTTATTGTGTGTTATACTTCTTGCAAAATTATAAACTAAATTATCAAACCAATTGTTATTTCACTAGTTAAATAGTATCACTTGGGTATCTAAGATAACGTTGCCAAAAATAAATAGATTGTCGTTCCACACAATGAATGAAAGATGTTTATTTAATTCAAACTATAAGAATGCTTAAGTTTAGAATATAGAATGTGATACGAAAAAATTAGGTTTCTAAATTTAAGAAATCAAATATTTTACTCAACTTCAACTCTTTTCTGCAAACAACAAATCAGTTTTCTCAATTTACGAAACGAATTAACTTCATTCTCTAATCTAAACATCCATAGATATTAATTATGCGGTAACAGTCAAAATGCTCGATTTTCCGGTTAAAGTTAAGCATCTTTTCTTACACCAAAACATCAAACGGATTGTGTTGGGTTAATACTGTTGTAAACATATTTGTCTTAATTGAAAACGATATAAATTTAATTTAATCTAACAATAAGTAAATATTTCTACTGGTGGCTGTGTCTTGCTGGGTGTGTAACTTGTAGTGGGTGATGGTTCAAATTTTACTAACAATACTTACACAAGATACACAATACTTATACAAGAATAACTAAGAGTATAACTTCTACGCTATTTCCAATTGCTTATGATAGAGAACACATTCCTGTTATCTAACCTTAACTCATTTTTGTTTTAGATAACGAAGTAAATGAAGAATGCTTCAAGAATTTAACTTCAGATGACATTAAGGAACTTCTACTGTATTGAGTGTTCGAAAAATAATCGAGGCCCAGTTCAAGGAATACTTTTCAATTGTACAGGTCATGTCATATGCGCCTGCACATCATACCACGAGTTATTGCTGATTTGAAACTTATTTCCCGCTGATACATATATTGTATTAGATTAGATACCTAAATGGTGTATTGTTGAAGTTTTTTGTTTTTTTTTTCGCATAATGTATAAAAAATATATTTACATATCATATGTTTATCACACTGTTATATTTTAATATTATATTTATTTATTCACATATGAATAAAAGTTTGCATTTAAATGTGTTATTATTGATACAACACCTACTTCTCCTTACTACAAAATTGTAGTGTTATCTGAAACAATAATGTTTGATTTTACCTTAAAAGCCTGTAGCAGTCATTCGAGTAATATTGTTGCATTTTTTCACACAGAAGTGTAGTAAATAGTAAGAAAATTTATATTAAAATTTACTTCCTAATAAGGTGATTTTTCGTAAAATGTATGTAACTAAAATTTATACACTATTGTGTCAACGCTTGGAATAGATTTTTCAGTAATTTTTACAACAATATTGTATTTAATAGAAATACAATCTACAATCGTGTCGTAGAAATTTAGATAAGTTGTAGCCAGTCGTATTCCCACGATAAATTGTAGTTAACTGTTCTACAATTGTTGGTTTTTTGAGAACAATTTTTTTTCCGTGCAGTAATAAGGTGTGAAGCATGGGCGTTGACGAAAAAGAACGAATGGAAAATAGAGGTATGGGAGAGAAAAATGTTAAAGATTATCTTTGGAGGAACGAACTAAAAAATAATGAAAATATTCGTCTAACTAACACGAGCTAAGAAGATTTTGATTGGATTGAGATACTAATGTTAGTGTCGTTGCACTATTTACTTCAGAGGGTCAAATCAATAATAAATTACCAAGGAGAAACTGAGGATGCCGCTAGCGAACGCGTAATTGAATGGTAACCTTCACAAATTCGATAAATCTAGAAATGAGACAAGCACTAGAAGCAGGGTGACACAGTGATCTCACACTAACAATAAGCGGTAATTTTGCCCTACATTATAAGTTCCAATCTTTTGCTAATGATATATTCAAATCAAAACAAAGACAATCGGCAATAAATAAATTTATGTTGTGCTGTTTTATTATGCTTAGTTAATCAAATTATGTGTAGCTATTAAACACTGTAAGTTAAAAAAAAACCAAAGAGATGCTATATAGAAATACTTGGACAATATATCTGCCAGATATTATTATCAGTTGGCTTTTGTTAACAATTGCAACTGTTTTGCAAGGTGCTGATATGATTATGTACATTAAGCGACTCATATTGTATATATATTAACTAACAAAAAACTTTTACCATAGTATTTGATTAATTATATTTACCTATTTAAGTCAATCTTGTTACCATACTTTCCATACAATTAGGTACTGCAGATCCTTAAATAAAACTGGCGTTTATATGAACCTGCACTAATTCCTGTAAACTTTCCCACAATTCAAAGCGCTCTTTCTATGAATATCAACGTGAAAACAAAAACAGAGTTACGTATTATCACTACCGTTAACCATTATAGTCTCCCACATATCGCTAGGACCTTCAGTTCACCACAATAACTGCACAGCACTAACATGATTGATGCAAGCTTCCTTGCGTTACGGGAGACGTTTATGAAATAGGCTTTTATCGCAAGTATCTGGTTGGAAGAGTCATTGGCAGATTAGATCCGTGTTAAATCAGACCGCGGTTGTGATAAAGACACGATCAGGAAACCACAGATTCCAAAAACGCACTTCCGAAATGCATACCCGTCAAATCGTATTCGACCATGACGAAGAATTTATCACTTCGATAATAGTTATTATGTCGGCGCTTTGCGGTTTCTATTTTAGTTTAATATATTCACACGCCTACGCACTAAACATCTACAGTGTCTCACGCAGTGAAGTGCTACGCCCTCTTCTGCATTCGTACCGAGTTGTAGACTTTGAGGTTGGTGATGCTACATCATAGAAAGATCGTGATGCATGCCCCGGGGATGTGGTGTCTACTATATCAAACGGAGCGGTGATATTTTCACGTGAATGTCCACAGGATGGAGCTTATTAACAAACGGCACGGTCTCATGACCTGGTATGGCCCTAAGTCGCCTGAATGCAATACAACGCACACACGAACGTAGATCATATAAATGCTGCGATACGTTTAAGTGATGATATTCACTTACATTTACATACGTATGTACGCGTCCACTACACCGCTCCAACATAATAATGTATATCTGTAGGCCGTATAATTCGATTATTCACGATTTTTATTGGATTATTCCATTAAATAGATAGAGACGTCCGTTAGGATGAAGGCTTTGTAAGAATATGTGACATCAAATTGTCTGGTGTACAGAATTAGTTGACATATAAAGTAATTATTACTAAATTTTGAATAGAAGAGGTATCTGTGTGCGTTGTTGATTATCAAAAGCCGTCTGACATGGAGTCTCCAGAAACACTGCAGCTTCTTCGCTTTCTGTATTTAATCTCACATTTCGTCTACATACTATACCAGCCATTCCAGGATCCTAGTACCCTGTACTAAACTGTACAGGTCTTTGGCTAGTTCATCCAGTCAAAAAAATTTAGTTCGTTAGCAAGTATTGAGTATAACTAACAGCTTCTTGCGGGTTTCGCGGTGTGTCAAAACTTTCGCTCGACGTTTCGCTGTTCATACTGACAGCTTCTTCAGGATAACTGAACTGATTCTCCATGGTCCGACATTCTTCTTATATACGCGCCTGGTGCATCCAACCGTGTAGTTTCCGCTCCATTGACCGTGACGGTTCGTAGTAGGCTCTTCCACGTGTTGCTAAGGTGGTACCCTTCTTCTCTGTTAACGGTTTTATTCTTCTCTATTTCTATGGCTTCCCTGATGAGTCTTTTCCCATAGTTCTTGGTGGTAGTTATTACTTTTACATTCTTGAAATCCATTTTGTGTCCGGTGTCGTGCATGTGTTCTGCCACCGCTGATTGCTCGGTCCTTCTTAATCTTGCGTCCCTCTCGTGTTCTTTTATTCTTATGTCGATGGCTCTTCCTGTTTGTCCGACGTAGCACTGTCCGCATTGGCATGTTATCTTGTAGATACCTTCTGTGCGCCCCTTGGGTATCTTATCCTTTGCGGTCGGTAGATACTGCTGGATCGACGTTGCAGTCCCGAAGCGTACTTGTTTCTGCAAAATTCGGCCTACTTTTTCGGTGACTCCTGCTATGTAAGGTAAACACGCCATCCCTCTTCGTGGTTCTGTAGTTTTCTCCAGTGTCGTCTTCTTCTTAGTGGCTCTCCT
The DNA here is from genome assembly GCA_004143645.1 of Protaetia brevitarsis. Lineage (NCBI taxonomy): Eukaryota > Metazoa > Arthropoda > Insecta > Coleoptera > Scarabaeidae > Protaetia > Protaetia brevitarsis. The sequence goes on from RXPK01000126.1 coordinate 1,821,167, forward strand.
TATGTCGATGTCAGTGTAACCATTCTTCTTTAGTGCTTTCTCCAAATGTATCTTTTCGCTGGTAAGATGTTGTTCGTCACTGATGGTTTCGGCTCTGGATAGCAATGTTTGTATTAATGTCTTCTTCTGCATAGGATGATGGTGAGATCTTGCATGCAGATATCTATCGGTGTGCGTCTTCTTTCTAAATACTACGTGCTGTAGCATTCCCTCTTTTGTTTTCTTGACCATAACATCCAGGAAAGGGAGATTTCCATTTTGTTCTTTCTCCATGGTAAACTTGATGGCTGGGTGCTGTGAGTTTATGTGTTCCAAAAAGCTTGCCAAGCTTCAGTAATATTTGGTTGGAACCATAAAACAATTTATTGTTACAACGAGCATTGAGGAACTTCTTAATGACTATACAGCGTTACTATACCTTTGGTATTGTATAAAACAAAAGTTATTTTTGATATCGACATGCATTTTGCGCTGTCAGGTTGAGGAACTGTAGAAGTTTCCATCGTACAGTTGGTGGTGCTGCGCAAGCATAATAGCTACGTTGGCTGCAAACTCCACTGAGAAAGCACATTGCGTGCTTGAATTTGCCAAAACGAACTCCGTAACTGTTGTCCAACGACATTTTCGAACACGTTTTGCAAAACCACCACCTACTAGACAGTCGATCTACGATTGGTACAATAAATTTGAAACGACAGGGTGTTTACGTAAAGGCAAAAGTCCGGGAAGACCTCGTGTGTCAGAAGAAACAGTGGAACGTGTTCGTACTGTTTACCAACGAAGTCCACAAGCGTCAACAACACGTGCAAGTTTGGAACTACAAGTTCCACAACCAACTGTGTGGAAAATTCTACGTAAACGACTAAAACTGACGCCTTACAGATTGCAGTTGGTACAGCATCTACGTGAAGATGACAAGCTTCAGCGTCAAGATTTCTGCAATGAAATGCTGCAACGTAATGAAGATGAGTTTTGCGATTGGATAATTTTCAGTGACGAGTCAACGTTCCACATAAGTGGCAAGGTGAATAAACACAACGTCCAAATATGGTGGACTGAACCACCGAAAGTGTTAGTGGACTATTTGCGTGATTCTCCAAAAGTGAATGTATTCTGTGCTGTATCTCGCACAAAGGTGTATGGCCCTTTCTTTTTTGAAGAAAACACAATAACGGGAGCTACATATCATCAAATTTTGATCAATTGGTTGAAGCCTCAACTGTATGAGGACGGGGGCAACTTTATCTGCCAACAGGATGGAGCACCTCCTCACTGGCACTATGTCGTTAGAAATTATCTGGACGAATCACTTCCACAGCACTGGATAGGCCATGCAACAGCCGACAACCGCCTTCTCGTACGGTGGCCACAAAGGAGCCCCGATCTTACACCGTGCGATTTTTTTTCTATAGGGATTTGTGAAAGGCCTCGTTTACGTCCTAAATCATTAGGAAGTGGAGGCTTCCTAATGATTTAGATGAGTTAAAACAACGCATCACGAGAGCTGTGGACAGTGTCAATGCAGATATCTTACACCGGGTTTGGAATGAACTAGACTATCGCCTTGATGTGTGCCGTATGACAGGAGGAGCCCATATTGAGCACATATGAGTTCCCAATGTAAACTTTAAGAATGACTTTATAAAATAGTTTAAACGAATTCATAATAACGTTATTAGTTTTGGATTAATAAAACATTGAAAGTGTCTATTTCTTCTGTAGTGACACTGTATTTATTCATCATCATATCATTACCATAACCTTTATTATACTTCAAACAATAAACATGGATGTAATGGTCATATAGAAATTGTATAAAGGAACAATTTGATAAACATATATATGTATACATATACAAATATATACACAATCAAAATAAGTACAAATAATCACATCTGGATATAGGTACATACTCTAAGAGATGTCGTCATTTAGAAATTCTTCTTCTCCGCTGTAGTAACATTTCCGGACTAGCAAATTTTTAACGTTTCTTTTAAATAAGTTATAACTTTGGCTCCTTAACGAACACGGCAATTGATTATATAGTTTAGTTAGATAGATAGATCACGCGATGTCGTGTCGTAATCGTGAAATTTCGAATTTTTGTTAAATTTGCCCATATTACAGAGGGAAAACAAACGTCGCTCTGCATGACTCACGACATCGTAAATTAAATATAATTCTAATGACTCGCTTTTAAACTAGGAGCAGCACAACAGCACAACGTTATACGAGAGGTGAGTGTACACCATGGAATTGTACAAGCTAAGCAGTGCCACAAAGTCCAGCGCATCCCTCATTCGGACAACAGCGTAACCCACACGGCCTGCCCACACGGCCACAAATCAGGTCAATGTGCGCCGATCAGCTCAAAGCACCATCCACCATCACTCCCAGGAGCTGAGCAGCACACACGTCCTTCACAATATCCCTGTGGCTATTAAAATTAATTGTCACAGTTTTCTATGCGTTAACAACAATTCTATTCGTAGCGCACCAATCTCCAAATCTCTTACAAGCACCGGAAACCGCTTCTCTGAGACCCGCAAGGGTCCGCGTCTAGACCACCACAGAAGTATCATCCGCAAAATTTACCATTTTTTCTGCGTCCATGAAATTGCTCAAATCGTTTATATAAGTCAAAAAAAAATCAGTGGACCCAGTACGGAGCCCTGCGAGATCCCAACGCCGACGACATACTCGCTAGACTTAACCCGCCCCACTCTAACACTTATCTGCGCGCAGTCAAGTACGAGAGCACCCAACTCAAGACGAATTCTCTAATTCCCAGCGTATAAAGGTTATCACATACAAAATCAATATCTAGACAGTCAAAAGCACGCGGCAAGTCAAAGAAAAGCCCCGCCACATAGAAACCATCATCTACTTTTTTATAAATACATATATCTAAAAAATCCGTGGCAGCGCTCTCTGTCAACCTACTCGCGCGAAAACCGTATTGTGTATCACTAAAAAGCAAGTCAAACTTCTCAAAGAAAGTGAGAAGCCTGTTGTAAATGTCCTTCTCAAAAACCTTAGACAATGCGTTCAAAATGCTATTGCTATAGATCTGTAATTCCCTTTATGAACGACAACCCCCTTCTCAAAAATAAACACAATTGGAGACACCTTCAACAAGTCAGGAAATTTACCATCTCTACTAGATTGATTAATAATAAAATCTAGCGGCACACAAACATAATCACAAACACTCTTAAGAACTACGGCCGAAATACAGTTGGGCCCCGCCCTTTTTTTATCTTTGAAAACTATCATAATTTGACCAAGCTCATTCGCATCAACAGGAGCATAACAAAATCACTAAGAGAATAACTCACCAAGAGTACATGAATCAGAGATATTGTCCCGAAAATGACTGGACAATATCTCCCCAGCCACTGTTGAGAATTAATACAACAATTTAATACTAATTGTAAAAACTGTATAATATATTTATAACATCCCAAATTAAAAGCGTCAATACCAAATAGCGCCCGTCGGATGTCCTTGTCGGCTTGACGCCGTCTAGTTTCTTACCGGCATAATCCGGCTAAGCTCTGTCTGGGCGTTTTTGTCGGCTTGACGCCATCTGGCGTTCTTTCCGATTTGACGCCGTCTGGCGGCCTTGGCTGCTCTGCGCCGTTGACGCTGTGCGCTTCTCTTGTTTTCTTAGGGGCGCTATTGTCCACTTTTATATTACAATGATATTTCTACTAGGGATGTAGTATTTTGTTAAAAGTTCCTGTTAGCCTTTTTTGCTTCGAACTTACAATTCACTTTTTTTTTGTTCAATCAGATTTTTTTTCGTCTTTAGCGAATATGATTTTCTAACGACAGGACAGCTTTATATTATTGAAAAAGTTCTATTTTTTTAAAAAACAACTGTATGTATAACTTATACCTTTGTGTAACCTATTTTCGATTTTTTTTTTGTTACGCCTGAGAAGTTTATTTAATATTTTAGTAGCTTTTTTTTATTAGATTATTATTAGTATTGGATATTGAATGTAGCATAATAGATGAAGATGTATATGTAGTATTTTTGTTTTGTTTCCAAAATGTAATACATTTTTCGTTAAATTTATTTTTATTTCAATTACACTTATTGAGTACTAAAATAAAAACTGCATTTATTAGGTTTATGATAATTAATAGATTGTGAGAAATAACGAAATTGTTAATATTGAGTAATACTAGCGATGGTATATTTAATAAGAATAATAACTACTATTAAAGGGACACAAATCCCCATATAAATAGACCCATTCGGAGGCAAGGGCGATTTGGTTTCAATATTGGATGCTTTTTAAAAGGTTGCTGATTTTATTATTTTATATATGCTGGTAATTTGACAGTTAGGCAATACAGTGAATTGTTAAATACTTATTTGATAGAATTTCTAGATGGCGTTCCATTTAAAATTATTTTCAATGATGGTGTATGCTTTATATAATAAGCAGCATAAATACTATAAAAAAAAAAATATCATAAACGTATTGCAAATACTGAAAGACAATTTGAACAATTAAAACTTAATTTTTAATTACATTTAACTTGTTTTGTTTGATTCCTAGTTCATTTGTATTTTTTAGGATATTAGGTAAGTTATTGTTATTGAAAACGGCCTACAGCTTTTGCCTTTAATACACAATTAACTTTATAAAAGTTATGACATAATGCCATAAGGAAACATATAGAAAGATAGATCTCCTTTAATCTACCAGCCATTGCGTGTGTGTAGATTCTCAGAATTATTTTGTTATTGAATTCTTCTGCGGCAACTGTAAAGCAAAACACTGCGAATGTAAACTGAAAATGTTGCGGCATCTGTGTCGCGTAACATCAAGGGAATCTTTCGGAACGATTGTCGGCATATATACCTTCCGTTGTTGTTTATTTTAGCCATCGATTACTCCCAGATGACCAGATGGCATAATTTGTGTAAATATTTAAAATGTGTTCTTGTATAATTATTTGAAGAAATAAATTTACTGAAATCATTATTATTACATTACAATTACAAAAAAAAAACTGTTTAAGGTTTAATTTTATAAGAATTTCTTAATATGGACGTATAAAATAATCTATCAGACATAAATGCCAAATGGCAATTTTTATTCAAAAGTCTAGAAAATATGGAAAAATCTTATTAAAAATTATTTTAATGGTTATTAAAAAAATAGTTCTTTTTTAATATTTTATTTTTGTTGTTTTTTATGAAGACACAAATCCAATTACATTTGTTGGAATTTTGTGGATTAGATGTTTTGAGTTTTAATCTTTAAAAATTAAGATGATTCGACTAAATAGTAAAATGAAAAATATGAACAAGAGAAGACCATACATGAAATTGTTTGGTAAACCTATTATTACAAAAAGTATCTAGTTATAATTTTATTTTGTTCTACTAGGAATTTTTCCATCATAGAAAGTTCGTCTCTTCAATTGAATGAGAAATAAGCAAGTAAACCGCTTCTTTTATAATATTCTTACCTTTGGTATAGTATATCTATTGTAAATAACTAAACGACTAAACTTGCATTGGTATTTGTAATGTTAAAAAAGATATATAGAGATTGTGGACATTATTTATTCATGTAATAATAAGTTATATATACCCTATTATAACTGAAATAAAACAATTTATACTAAAACTATCTACAACCTGGGTCATAATTTTTTTAGCTAATTGTGCATCCAATTTGACCCATACTGTACACTACCAGACAGAAGTTTAAAGCCAATTTTGATATACGTATAAAAGGGTTACCCAAAAATGTAAGGCTTAATTGAGGTTTACGGAAAAATCAGGAAGCACTGATTCAGAAAATGAAAAATAAGAATTAATTATAGATTATTTTTATTTTTTTCGATTCAATTTACACATAACATAATGTCTATTAATATCAGTAAACTTTTCTAAATATACACCTATCACTGTATTCACTTGATCAATATGTTCTATCTCAGCTCAACACAGTAATTTATTGAAGACAATTAAACTATGAAATATCCTGGTCTTATTCAATTTATTATGGACCATTTGCATGTTTACGTCTCTATAAGATCTGGATGTAACACATACACACGCATTTATTGAAGAATGTGTAATATAGTTATGTACCGGTAAACATAAATTCATTATTTATCCTTTATATAACGACTCATTATTAATAATTGCAATTTATTGCACCTGCAATACCTTATTTGGTTGCTATTTACCACATGCTTCCGGTTACAGTTAACTGTGATTTAATTACCGATGTTGTTAATAATTCCATTATCGTATATTACCTTAGGACTTTTCGCTTGGTTATTCATGTCAATGCTACAATAAGCATTTTAAAAAGAGCTACCTTTCCAGGGCTTGTTACAGCTGACCTTGCGAAATGAAAAAAAAAAAAAGAAATTATGAACTCGTAAGAAATGCCCAGTGCTACTTCTTGCAACAATTGCGTTTAGAGTTTATTTTACGTTATTGCAAAGCGATACAAAAATATAAATGCGGTTAACTATGCAATCATAGGCAGGATTAAATCATAACCAGACGGATTTCTGCGAAAGCGCCTTTTCCAATTGTAATAAAATAAAAGTGTTACGCTGTAAAATATGTAAGTACATAAATAAGGATTCAATAGTATATACGTGACGTATTTAATAACAAATCTAAAATGGATTCCTTTTAACGCGATTACTGCCGATAAGTGGGACAGGCACTTCTCGAAAGTTGCGTGTTTACGTTCGGATTTGGTTCAATTGGAAACAAATGAGTTGTGTAAAATGTGTTCCGCTTCCCTAAGTGCAATATCAGGTAATGTAAGCACTTTTTGTGGGAGAAAATAAAATAACCGTAGCGCTTACTGGTAAGGGGAAAGATGATGTAAATATAATTTTTGTGAGATATATTGTAAAGGATTTCATACATCGAGGCGGCAATATCGTAGCGAAAAGTGATCTGCAACCCCACACCAAAGAAAAATATTCCCAGCTACATTTTTTTTATCACGATCATTACATTTGTTTTCTGAGTACTCGTGCATGTACTCAGGTTGTTGCTTTTCTTCGTAACTTCCGCAATTTGTACTCACTTCTGTCTATCATTTTCTACTTTTTGAACCCGTTCCTTTTTCCTTCACGAACATTACATTTATTTTCTACATTTATTTTCTGAGTACATTCTCGAGGGTTGTTACTTTTCTTTGTAACTGCCGCAACTTGTACTCTCTTCACTATATCTTCTATCTTTTCATCCTGTTTCTTGTTATTTTTTACTGCGAAGCGATACCATTCTGAATATTAACACGAATTCGCCTTTGTTTAGTTAAGAAATTAATACATAAGTTTGAATATTTATATTTTTAATATCCTTAGCATAAGTACTTAGAGTTACATAATATTATTAGGAAACAATATGTTTGGATATTGTATAAATTTTGATGAAATAATAAACTTTAAAAATTTAGATAACTTTTTTTAGTCTAAAATCCGGCTTAGTTACAAACGCACTTGGAAGGAAAAGGAACTGTTAGTTTTGCAATATGGAAAACAATCCCATATGGCCAAAAACACTGATTTATGATGGAAATAATGATCCTACCCTATTGAATTAAAAATAGAGAACACAGTTACATCAAATCCTAGCATTATTGCAAATCACTTCAATCAATATTTCGCAAATACCCCCGATAACACTCACTCATAAAAGTAAAGACGACTCTGATGTTACCACCCATCAAACGGGTATAGACCAAAGCATTTTCTTAAAACCTTTCACTTTTGCCGAGCTCGCTAACGAAATCCTGTATAACCTCAAAAACAGCAGGGCCAGATGATGTACCACCGCATGTTCTAAAGGCAGTTTACGTTTCCATTGTCCCGGTGCTAGTTCACCTAGTTAATAAATCTTTTGAACTGGGCAAGTTTCCAGACTTATTAAAAAACACTACATTAATACCGGTTTATAAAAAAGGTGATAAATTTTGTCCAGAAAATTACCGACCTATTGCCTTAACATCATCCTTTTCAAAAATATTTGAATATTGCTTCTTAAATAGACTAGATGAGTTTTTAACTAAAAATAATGTTGTATATAACTGTCAACATGGTTTCAGGAAAGGTTACTCAACGTCCACCGCTCTTATGTGTTTTTATAACTCTGTTATTACATCTTTGGAAACAGGATCCTATCCTGTAGGCATGTTCCTAGATCTAAGTAAAGCCTTTGATTGTGTGAACAATGCTATTTTTGGACAAGATATTCAATTATGGAATTAGGGGTAATGCCTTTGAATGGATTAAGTCCTTTTTACAAGATAGAAAGCAATATGTGACTATCAATTTCAGAACTGAGAATACAGTAAGATGTTGTAATTCTTGCTACTTAAGGTCTAATATTGGAGTACCACAAGGTTCGATTTTAGGCCCAGTGCTGTTTTCCTTATTTATTAACGACCTGCCACAACAATTTTGTGATACATTGATTACATTATATGCTGATGATATTACTTTAATGACTGCAGGTAATGACAACATAGAGTTGGAGAGCGTGTGTAACACTATGTTAGACACTGTTACCACATGGCTGGATAAAAACAAACTACTTGTAAATGAAAATAAGAGTACATATATAAGATTTCACCCTCATCAATATGATACTACTCCAGAATTTTATTTAAAATTGAAATTAAATAATAACGAATTTACTTCATCTGACAGCAGCAAATTACTGGGACTTTGGTTTGACGAGTTACTGAACTGGAAGATTCATTGCGGAAGGCTCTTGAATAATCTTAATTCATTGTGCTTTTTATTTCGCAATTTAAAACACACAATATCAGACCAGATGCTATTAAATATGTATCATGCCTATGTTTACAGCAGATTAAATTACGGTGTTATATTTTGGGGAAATTCCACCTTAGCATATGATCTGTTTGTATGCCAAAAGAAGTTTATCCGTTGTATTGCTGGATTAAAACCGACGGAATCATGCCGATCGATTTTTATATCATATAAAGTGCTAACCTTACCGTGCATCTTCATTCATGCACTAGCATATTACATGCACAATAATAAAACAGAGGTTCAGGCAAATTGCGATCTGCATAATTATAATACTAGAAATAAAAAATGACTTAGTCACTCCTAAATCTAGATTGACGTTATTTCAACAGTCCCCTCCAGTATTGGGCGTAAAAATTTACAATAAGTTACCAAAATCTCTCAAGGAGCTCCATCCTCTGGCTTTTAAACGGCGGTTGCGTCAACTTTTAGTTTCTCATGGTTTTTACTCTTTACAAGAGTATTTAAACCATAACTTTAATTAAATGGGTGTTTTTAGGGTTCATGCTATTAATATTATTTTCTTTAATTAATTAAAATGTTTTGCTTTTCATTAATATATAATTTGTGTTTACTTTTTTGTTTGACATGTTTCTATACTTTGTAGTCTGCAGAAATAAATTCTTACTTACTTACTTACTTACCTGTGCCGGATTTCAAAGATTTGTTTTTTTAAAATACGGGAATTGGAAGCAATTTTATTCTTTCAGGTAAAACTGTTCGCACAATTTAGCTAGAAATTCTGATATTGCACCTAATTTTATATTTTCCATGTACTTACCATGTGATATATAATTTTCTGTTTACGTGTATAGATAATACAGGGTATTCCACGTGGCTCATTAAAAGTTTATGATGTTCTACTATTTACTTATATTTGAGATTTTGGCACCATTATCTGTTCGATTGGAACTATAAATGTGAAATACTTTAACCAAAATATCACTTCCGGTTGACCGGAAATGGACGTCAACTTTGTTATTTTAAATAGAATAATATAATTTTTTATTCATTTTTGGATTCTGCGGCTATACATGCGTCAGTTTTTATTAGCTATGATTATAGCTACATGTTGCCGTTTTTGAGTTATTTGAGATTTTCTTTTTTTTTTAGTAATTGAATTTTTAGATTGTTCAACAAAGAGTTCTTCATATCTCAAAATCTATTAAAGATAGGTATAGGGAGTACTGATACAAAATGATAGGGGATGATATTTACTTCCCAAATTCGAATTAAAATACAGGGTGTTCTATTTAAGAAAATTAAGTTTTCTGCATTCGAAAATATGTCACTTTGTTTCTCAGTTTTGAATACTCTGTATATTAGAATGCGAAGTGTGCGTACCACTTCTTAGAGTTACATCTACAATCATAACATAGCAAATTTGGAGTCTCTACTTGCAGTATTAACCGAGATATTAATTCCTGAATAATGCAATGATTATTACTAAAAAAAAAAGAAAATCTTAAATGACTCAAAAACGGCAACATGTAGCTATAGGAATAGCTAATAAAGACTGACGTATTTATGGCCGTAGAATCCAAAAATGTAAAGAAAATTATATCATTCTATTTAAAATAACAAAGTTGACGCCTATTTCCGGTCAACCGGAAGTGATATTTTGGTTAAGGTATTTCACATTTATAGTTCCAATCGAACAGATAATGGTGCCAAAATCTCAAATATAAGTAAACAGTAGAACATCATAAACTTTTAATGAACCACTTACGTGGAGTACCCTGTACAAAAGGATACAATTTTATTTTTATTTAAAATTATTGGTAATATCATAATTTTTTTAAAACTTTAATGTGCAGCAGTTTTATTTGTGGGAACAAAGTTGATACAATTATTGAATATTAGAAAAGCAAAAAAAAACGTTTGTTTCAAGCACAGGTATTAGTTAAGCTGACAATTCAATGTTGTTGAAGCAATACTTCTTTTTGGTTAATTCAACGAAATCAGGACATTTGACCTAGCGAAAATATATATGTTAGGGCAACAAAATCTTATGCTTACATTAATGAAAGTATTCCATTGTGTCAATAAAATTGTTTGGGTAGTTTCACCAAAAGATTTTGTGCTCACATTAAATTCATTAAGCTAAGCCAACAATTTCATTTTGTTAACGTAAGGAAAATAGAATGTCTAATGAAATAAAAACAAATGTTGGATCAATGATTCGAGATTGTTAAATCAACGCTCTAATTTGGTTGTACTAACAAAACAGTTTTGTAAGTTCAACAAAAAAAAAATGCAACACAACAAGCGTGTTTGGGTAAATCACCCTATCCCATTCACTTGATTTAACATGTGCAATATTATTACATTAACCAAAATTTATTGACAAAAGTCATTTGGTTAATTTAAATTTAAAATTTGGTTGATTGTATTTAACCTAAATTTTTGGTTGAATTAATCAAATTTTGGTTGATTCAACACATCTTGTTTTCTCAGTGCAAATATTCCAAAATGTTATTTTAAACTTTTTTCTTTTAAATACAACTTTAGTTATAGTTATAGAAAAGATATTTTTTTATGTGTATTAGTATTGGAGAAAATCTTCCAACCATTTCAAATTCCACATTGTACTTCGGATGTTATCAGTATTTACTATTACAAATGTGACACAAGAAACAATTAAATTTGGAATTCCAAAATTGCCGTATATTTGTTTATTAGAGGACATCTTATCAAAAAGGAATCTATGTTCTTCTTCTTCTCTAACGTCTTAGGGTAATAGAACAAAAATTAGACTGTCTGTTATAAGCTTTGTTTATAGAACGATCAAATAAATCACAAACTTCTAATTTCTCTTTTACGTGTCAAACTAAATAGCCAGTTGTAGGACGATACTGACATCAAATTCTGCCATTATAACACATCCCTTATAAATAGATTTTTACCCACCTCTGCCACTTTATTTTTTTTAAATTGCACCTCTAATTGTTTTTACAAGTTTTCGGTAGCTACCAGGCTTACAAATAGTCATATGTATTTTTTTGTTATTATTATACGAAATGTTCTCAAAAAGTAGTTCCGAAAAATGTATGCAGTAAGAGCATAAATGCTGGACTGAAGTGTGCCGCTCCCATGAAGTATAACATGCTACTATAATCTGACGTTTTTCAAACTATCAAATAGTCAATGCTGTTTCAAGTCATTTAAAGTTATTTGATATAGCATACATACGTATACAATTCCTTTGTTGTTGTTATTTGTCTGTGTTTTAAGTTATTTGTTTTTGCTTTTTCTATTTTTCTGTTACTGTTTGTTTGGATTAGTGTTCACAAAATTAATTATATCCCAGACAAATGGCCTTTATTATTAAAATTATCTAAAATTGAGGATTACGGAGGCTGTTAGAGAAATTAATGTTGAAATGTTGAATGACGTTTACAAACAATTTAGAAAAAGAGTCGAAGATTGCGTTGGTTGTGGAGGACATTATGTGGAATAATGTTAGAGTCTAGTGGTCAACCTTTATTATAAACACAGAAACAATAAATAAATTATCAAAATGACGTTTGCCTTTTGTCTAACATCGACAAATACATGGATAATGTGATACTGATATAACATTCGGACTTAAGTCATATTAAAAGTCAACAACTTCAAAGTTTTTTTTTCTCTTATTTAAAATGATTTCTGATTTTTTCTTTTTACCATTAGGAGTTTTGATACAATCAAAATTTTTTATAAAGAATAAATTTTTCTCCTAAAATGCATATTAAAAAAGTTTTCCCTATAGGAAACCTGATCACTTTACACACTGTATATTATTAAAAAGGTTCAAGTTATCACACAATCTCTTAAACTAAATTCAAGAATGTGTAGATGATTATTTTAAATTAATGTAGTATTTACGCTTTACGTAATTGACATAATTAATCCCAAGAGCGATAGATATTAATATTTAATGGTAATTAGATAAGTTTTTGAATATATGTTTTCTCTATAATCAGATTACATATTTAGATGTTAACACATCATCTTAGAAACTACTTTCAACAACTTTTCCAAATTACGTAGATCTGAAGATGATGTGTTAACATTGAAACATGTAACCTGATTATAAAGAAAATAAATTTTGAACGGTTCAAGAACTTATCTTATTACCATTAAATACTTTACGTAAACATTAAATAACCAAGAACGTAAAAATAGCTACCCGCAGTAGTAGTAGATAGATATATTGAAATAACGCACAAAAATACTGAAAGAACTAATATTTATTTGTTTTAAAGTTCTCATGATTCAATAGAATTTAAGCTCTCTCAAGTTATATAATGAAAAACCAACTTATGTAGACAATGGCTTCAAATTTAAGGTACCTAATATTAAACTTTATGGAATTTATTCCACCAAGTAATAATAAATAATAGGCGTGTTAACCTTTCAGGCGCTGGCATTTTTACTTTACTCTTTTTAGAGAACGTTAACTTAAAAACCGCAACTAAAAATAACCGAAAAGACATTCTAAATTCTTTTTATTAAATACTCAATACAGTCAGGTATTACAATTTTAAACCCTTGCTGTATTTTTTTCGCTACCACTCCTAAATATTTATCTCGACAAGTAGAGTCTACATCTACACCCATAAATCTACATGGTATAAGTGTTCCGTATAATTAAAACTATTTGAAAGGCAAATAGCGCGTTCAATTAGACTATCTAAATAAGTAAAACCAATTGCAAATAGGTGTACCCACCTTTACTTAGTGACATATTCAAGGCTGTGCAGGTATACCATTTTTAGTAAAGCATTTATAACGTTATAAATAGGAATGCTAGTAAATTAATGAGTAATTTATTTATAGGAATTGTAGGTAAGTATTATTCAAACCGGTAAAATATCAGAAATAATTGTGTTGTTACATATTTGAAATGAGGTTCTTCGAAAATTACTGTTGCGAAATTATCTGAGAATTAAAAAAAAAACCTTTTTAACGTTAACGTTCCTTTTGTTGCTCATTCCAACTCAGCGGTAAAAAAATATTTCTGAAGTTAATCGAATGGAAACTGAATAACATCATCCCAAATTAAAATAGAAAAAAAAAGGATAGTCGAGAGGATTAGATAATCACGTCTTGTGTCCTTACTTTGACCGATCTCACAAAGTAGATGAATCTGTGAAAACGTGGCTAAAAGCCACGATGATATCATTGATGTAATGAAGAAAAAAAAAAACTGGTGACTCAGCATCATCGTCTTCTGAAATGAAGAGATTTTTTGCTCCTGTCATTGTTCACCGCTGTCAATCATTAACCATAATGGATGGCTTACAATTACAGTAACAGGATACGAACATAGTTATTTTCTATTAACTCGTTAAGCAGTTCGTCTCTGTACTAATGAATATTATTTTAAACGTTCGCCTTGACTATGAACAATATTGAAAAGAAATGTAAAAGTCGTACAAAATTTAAGGAATCCATCAGGCATGAAAATAAAAACAGCGTGATCCATTTAGTTTTAAAAAAAAAATGTTACCGTAAATAACTGAGTGATTTGCGGGATACTTTTAAAATATAATAAAATGGTAAATGTGTTGCCAATTTTAAATATTCAGTATGTCTTAAACAAGCAATTCTCGTAATAATATTATGCAATACGATTGAATGCAAATAATGTATTCCAATATATTAAACTACACTCTGGTAATGTAATGCATAAATGCTATTTTTATGAAAATAAAAACATCTAAAAGTAAATTAAGCTTCTGGCATGAATAAGATTCATTTTTCTAAAATAAAAAGATTTTTACAGAAAATATAAATTGCCTTAAAAGATCTGTAACTATGGCGATTATCAAAGTTTTCCTGTAGGTGTCTTCAAATAAAATAATATTTAGGCTTTAGCAAATATTTTAAATTGGAGTTTATATAATAAATTAAATTTTAATGGGGATAAGTCAGAGGCGGTATTTTTTTTTTTGGCAAACCGAGCCAAACGTGATACGCGGGGTTGATATGGGCCAACGCGTGTAAAATTAAAAAAACAAAAAAAAGTCATCGGGATGCAAAGATTGTTACGGTTAGAGCCGTGAACGCGTATTCATCTATTTCGGGCGACGCGGCGTGCATTACTTAGGGTATATTAACTTAAATTTCGTAGAGACGAGAGAATAAAATAGGGTTTAATGGTTTAATTAGCGTAACGAGAATTAGATTAGAACCGACCGATTTAGAAAGGCGAGTAGATATAGGAGGGTGAATTCATTCTGCGGAATTAAAAAATATCACTTATAACAAATTTATGGGCACTTTTGGAGAAGGTTTAGACATTTTTACAGGTGGATCGAAAGGGTAATAATAAGGCTATTTAAATATATAATTAAAAATTTAAATTAGGGGATCATTGCGATAATTTCCAAGCAGAATTAGTTGCAATAAATCAAGCCGTTCAGGAATTTATACTGAACATAGGGATTGTAACAGATAATTTATTGGTATTAGAGACCAATTCATTATTAGATACTTGGGATAAGTTGCGTGCGGAGGGTGTTAAACCTTTTAAACTAGGGCTTACGTAGATACAATCGGGAATGAGTAAAAAGGGCAGTGTCTAGCGTGAATAGCGCAATGATTAAAAGTATGTACTTAAAAATAACATTAGAAACAATTTAAAATGGTCCGTGGAACAACTAAAATTGTTTAAATCTATATGAAGGGTGCACGGGAATAACGATCAAAGTCCCTTTTTTGTGAAAATGAGATAAGGGTGCCATTTTGTAGAAAATTCTGAGTACTATAATAATGCGTGTTCAAACGGTTTCAAAAACGGTCGTAGTCCGTAGAAATCAAAGTTGCTATAATGTAGTTTTGTTTTGAACCTTTAAGTGGCAAACTTTAAAATTCATTTATCTCTTAATGTATGAATACGGACTTTGATCGTTATTCCCGTGCACCCTTCATATATATTGGGAGGCAAGCAGACATATACGAGTTTTTGTAATAGTTAAGAAAAAATATTAACAATATTTAATATACACGGATCGACCTTTAAAATTTCTAAAATAATGTTGAATAAATTTTGGATAGATTGGCAGTGTCTGTACGTTCATTAATACTATTTTTTTTTTCTTTTTTTATGTATATCATTTCTAAAATACTCCTTGTATAGTAATTTTGTTCTTTTGGTATTATCTTAGTATTAGTAAAATTAAACGAGTGGTGTTCTTTCTTTTATGTTTTTTTAAAGCAGTTAAATTTCAAGAAGGGGCTTTATGATTTTGGATACGGTTCTTTAAGTATTGTTTTGTTTAACCTATGTATATATACACTCGCACAATTTTGACCATGAAATTTTATAAACTAATTGCGAATTTTTTTAATATGGTGCTTTAGCTTTTTAATTTGGTGTAACAGGCTTTTAAATTGTTTAAGTTTTTGTAAGCTACTTTGATCTTATGCGGGGCCAGTATGCGGTTAATTTTTTCTGAAAGGTTTCTTACAACTGGGAATAGCTACATAACTTGTGGTGGTATCTTCTTTTTTGCTGTTAATAGGATTATGCCTAGTGTTAATAAAACTCAATGGTAATCAATAGTTTTAGCAATTGAAGAAGAGAAATTTATTGTCGAAACGTCTTGCTACATAAATTAGTTCGTTTTCACTGAGCCAATACATCCACAAACTACCCTAATAGCCAAATTTAAATTTCCCGCAATTATTCTTAGTAACTTCAACTTTAAAACATAAAATTACCCACCATTTTGTATTGCATCAATAGTTATTTTAATGCCTTTACGTTGAAATCACTAAAAATTTTGGCGGGGAATTTAAATTTGGCTATTAGGGTAACCGTTCAGTGTTTTCTTTTAATAAAAAACATATCTACACATATAAATAACAACTTATACATTTAAGTCAATATATCTATACACTGTTGAAAATTTTAACACTTTTTTGAATAATTTAATAGTCAGGAGAGGTCCACACTCTTTTCGTGTTATTTTGTCGAGAACTATAAAAGTTTTAATTTGACGAGCAAAGATAGTCAAGTATTGTCTATTGCTAAGGGGTTATTTTGTCCAACTGACACGTGGAATTATGATATACTTCTAGTCACATTTTATTTGATCTACACTAGACAAATTTACTAGCTGTTTAACTAAATGAATGCGATCTATTGGGTGTTTTAACACCATTTTCTAAACACAACGTCTTTTTAATATGCAACTCCTATTTCTTAGTGCTATAATATTCTCTCTTTTAAGACGTTTTCTCAATTATAAATATGCAAAACCACTCATTCACAAGTTTTGGTTTCAACTAAACGTACCAATTTTAAAATGATTTTTTGAGAACCATTATAAAATTAAGTGAATGTTTATGCTATTTGATTCAAGTCTAAACTAATTGCGTAAATAGATGTTCCCAATACATCTTTAAGATGTTGAAATTTTTTATGCCCACTGGAATTAACGTTTAATAACACGAGGTTACACTTTGCAAGTCAGTCACATTTGGTGGTTTGTTTGGATATGTTAATACGGAGAATCAAACACGAAAACAGATACACGTGCAATGCAGGTGGTGCGTATAATGCAATTAATACTGTATTAGAATAGGTGGGGTTTCTATATTTCTATCCGTGGGAAAAATTCTGATTGGTTGACGCTTCTTAATGTCTAGAAAAATAGTCAATCCTCATATCTGAACAAAGAATTCACACGAAATTCTAGTAATTTCTTTTCTATTAAATACGCGTAGTCAACTCGTCTGGCAAAGTTTGGAAAAATCAACACTAAAATATTTGACTAGCGCAAAATTAACGCCAACACCGTAATATTTTCAACAGTGTACGCTCTGTAGATTACATCTTGCAATTGTTTGTGTCTGTACAGATCATTGCAGATTCAGAAAGCATCTACACAGAATTTGTGGTTTCAGTTAAAATGTCATTTCTTGGTGGCATATTCTTGGTTTAATTGGCATACCGTATGGTAACAAGGATGTTTCATTCATTGGCCACCTACTATATGACAAAATAGCTTCCTGATATTTATTACAAAGGAAATATATCAATAGATTTCTAAATTATATATATTCATCAAATAAATTCAGAAAGTAAACAACATTCACCAAGGTACAACAACTACAAGCTTCATAATTGATTGCTTCCTTATTTAAGCTCCTCCACGAGGTCTTCGCGTAAATACTACCCTTTTTTGAATTTGCAGATGTAATGAGATCAAGTGAATAGCATCTAACGAACTCGCTTTGTCCAGCAAATCTCCATATAGGGTTATTTCAATCCATATTTTCCTAATATACACATACGTAACGTCTGATGCTAGCGTATACTTTTCCCTCTTACACATCGTCTTTTCATAAGAAATCAAGAAACAGAAAGACCATTGAATCGGGATTCTACCATCGTCATCGTTGTTTCTGTGTTCGTGGAAAATCTTAACGAATGACGGGTACTTTTCCAGCTTTTGAGGCAGACTTTACGTTTCGCAGATGGAACTAATTATTGTCGACGCTATAATAAATCCGCATGTCATGTAATTTATCATATCGTTTGTCGTCATTCTCATTTACGTCGGCAACAATTAACGTATTTCAGATCGATGTAATGATTCACAATATAGGTTGTAAAATTTTCCTTTCCGTTTCGTTTTAACATTGAAATATGAATTGCATATTCTTAAGAAGAATTTAATTACTTATATGAAGCTTAAAAAATACACTCATTTTTTTTTTTCGATTACTAACCGAATTTTTAATTACAATGAATAGACAGGTCCAAACTGGAATCTCTTCGAAGGGTGCACAGAAAAACCTATTTATTTGCGACAACAAAATATATTTTGTCAAGAAAAACTATTTCAAGTAAACTAGGATTAAACCCAATGTTGCAGCAACAAAAATATTTACTCAAACAGTTTAATCATCTCAACCAAAATTATTTTGTAAAGAATTATAATTGCAATACCACTTTATTTTTTTAACACTTTTTTTTACACGTTCAAACGCTCTGTATACCTATATAATTGCTGAGAACAACTTCATTGAACCGCTGTAACAGTATTTTTGGTTAAATCAATAAAATGGTTTTTTTTTCGGAATGCCAATCATGAACATCTTGCTCATTTTCTTATAATGGTTTCCCTATACAGTGTAGCAAATACATAAAATACTTGTGTGTTTTACAAAAATTGTCGCATAGGTGGCGCTTCTCCTATTCTATTTCAATAACAGAACGTATTTGGTATAAACAGCACGATAAATACGATTATATTATGGAATAACATCTAGTATATTTACCAGATAAACATCTATACTCCATTCACTTTAAGAATGCAGTAGATAGCGCTGCGATCAGCGCCCAAATTACACCGAAGAATGAAAAATTAGCGGCAAATTCAAATTGTAAATTGTCAGTGTCATAAGCGAAAAAGTTTGGTTATCAAAATTTTGTAATAATAGGAAAGGATAACATGAAATCACTACGCTTTTAGTAGTTTATTTAGAATGTTATAGTCATAATATAAGGTGATAAAATAATACAAATAAAGTAACGGTGAATACATTTCGGGAATCTTACGGGGGTAGTTAACGATAGCCAAAAAACTTGTCCAATCTCGGTGAAACTATGTTTATTCTATTCCATATGCGACGTTTCGACAATTGCAATTCGTCTTTATTAAGCTATAAAGTATAATATATTAATTTATAAAACACAATAGAGGATAAAAATCAAATTACGATTAAAATAAATTAACATGTGACCATGTAGTATAGTAAGAATAAAAACTAATACACATAATGTTAGGATAATAATTTAAAATGAATTTTCTAGGGACAAATCAGTCAAGACTAAAACATGTTAAATGTTAGTTGTCAAGTAATATGCCTACACTAAATACAACGTAGAAACAAATGTACTTCTTAAAAATTGTACAACAACAATAAAGCAGAGGCAACATAATAAAAAACGATAAAAACACCTTAAGGTATAAGTATGAAAATATAGCATATGCCTAAATATAATGTAAGTTTAATTGCGTTTCTGGAAACTTCAATTTCAATATATAATAGTTAGAACAAAATGCACGTTTCAATTATCATTCAGAATCAGATTCTAATGACAGATCTGATGATGATGAGGTATTTGCTGTTATGATGAATTCTTCGATAATATCTTCAACAACATTGTCGAATTGATACATCTTATTTTCTTCTTCAATAACATGTTTGATGCAATTCCTCCATGCACTACTATCTACAATGTTAAGCCCCTCAATAAGTAAGGTTTTCACCTCAGGTAATTTAAAAGTTTTGTTGTTAGCTGCGACATGATGCTTTACTTGAGCCCAAATAAGCTCAATGAGGTTCAGATTGCAGTGATAAGGAGGCAATCTTAAAATGTATGACCTGTCTTCTACCATTTGATCAATAACATATGGGATGGGATTATCGTTAATATATTTTCTTGCAAGTTCAAGCAACTCAACCTTTAACAAAGTGTTGTCAACAATAATTCCTTTTGCAAGAAGCCATTCAATTAATTGTTGCTTTTTCCATGCCATGATAGGTTTTTTTCTGTTCTGACTGAGTGGTAGGGAGCATTATCCATAATAATAACAGAGTTTGGTTCCAGAAAAGGAAGCACATTTCTCATCCACTCCGTGAACACTTGGCTGTTCATTTCTTCGTGATAATCTCCAGTTTTCTTGGATTCGAAGAAAAGGAGACCGTTTTCAAGGAAACCATCTTCGCTACCAATATGTAAAACAATTAAACGTTTCCCTTTTCCTGAAGGTTTTTCAGTCCGTTGAAACTCCTTCCACAAATGCTTGTCTTGCAGTGAGTACTGTGGTGTCTGCCCATATTTTTTGCTTTGTATGACTTGCATTAACCCAAGTTTCATCCAAATAATATATCTTTCTACCACTAACACGAAATTTCCGAATGTTGTTTAAATATTGACGCCTCCATAATACAATATCTTGTCGTTCTATTAAAACACTATTGCCACTGCGCTTCATCCACTTAAATCCTAACTTTTTAAAATTTTCCAGAGCGTCGTTCTTTTCAATATTGGCAAAGTGTCATCTGCATTAATAACCTGTAAGATACAATGCGATGAAGTAAATGTAAGATAAATGGATAATATTATATTTACACCCAATAGTTTTGTGCACGTAGGTAATTCGTTCTGCAAGAAAAAGGAATGTACGTGTCGTCTAATTGCTGACCTATCTGCTTGTCCAAGGAATCATATGCACTTTGACGAAGACATTTTTTAGGGGTGAACTGATAACTCCTGTGGTCTCCTTTTCTTTTACAATATCCCACACTGTTCTTTCACCCACCCCAAGTTGCTTTGCAGTCAATTTAATTGCTGCCGATTTAGAACTGTCCCGCTTAAGCTCCAGATACAAATTATAAGCCATTATCCTTTGCTTACTGCCAATATGTTTTCCCTGAGGATTTTTTGATGACCCTGCAGGTAGATCAAATACCTCTTCATCTGCCATACTAAAATTGATGTAAAATATACTATGTCATCACTATCATTTTATATAGTTATTAAAACAATACCTTCAAATATTCAACAGTATCAGTAGAGCTCTAAGAAGAACTATTTTTGTAACAATTTGCTTATAAAAATTACACTAACCACACGAACGACACAAAAAAGCAATAAACACGCAAATACAGAGCTGAAACCAACACCAGGATTGACAAATGTCATAGATGTCAGAAAATATTTTGTTTTATCCAACTTAAATTTCATTTGCTACATAAAATGTTTTTCGTATGTGTGAATTCGCCTCGTCTATTAGCCAATCGCAAGTCGTAAATCTTTCGCCTATCTAATGTAACGCTGCATTCTTACAGTGAATAGACCTTAATATGTGTCGTGATCATTGAAAGAGCGACTCTCTACCGCATCCTACAGTGACGGCGTAATTCCTGTAACAAACTCCCAATACGCCCAATATACCCTACCTTTTATTATTATTAATTCCCAAATAAACTATTTATTCATTAAATATCTTTGAGCAAAACAGCATGTAATTGTGTTACGTTTTTAAATACTGTGCGTACATATAATGAGTATAGCAAAATTTCTTTATGGATTAAGTCATATTCTGAACTGGTAAAGGATGGCGACAAAATATTTTGTTGAGCCTGCAGTAAACTGGTAAGTTTAATTTTACTAAAAGCTTTACAATTGTTGTTAAATTCTTCAACTTTTGATATAAAATAACAATTATTGTAGGTATCTTCTGAGAGAAAATACCTGATTGATCAACACGCTAATACTCCATCACATATTGGAAAATGTGAAAAACTAACGCGATCCGCATGTATACAGCAATCTATACGTCAATGTGTAGCATCAACTTCACAAAACTCAGAACAAGAAGAATATAATACGGATCTGTGTAACGCATTAATTTCGCCTAACATACCATTAGGTAGATTAAACTATGTTAATTTGAAATCATTTCCGCAAAAATATTGCAAACATAATCTACCTGACGAAAGTACCTTACGAAAAAATTTAGGTCACATCTTGTTACCAGCAAACAATAGCAGAAATTCAACAATTGGTAGGGAATAATTTTATTTATATCATGGTAGATGAAAGTACGGATAAGTGTGGCCGTTATATTGCCCATTTGTTAATAGGAATTCTTCATGGAGATATTGTAGGTAAATCATATTTAATTTATTGTAAAGAACTTCAAAAAACAAATAATGTGACAATTGCCAAATTCGTTCAAGAAGGTTTATCAAATTTCTTTTTACCTGGAAATATAAATAATCCAATTTTATAAAGAGTTTGTTTCAAGTTCCATTCGTAAACTAGAAACGCAAGGGATGTCGCTCTCGGAATCAGTCGATATAGTAGACGAATTTGATATGCTGTGTAAGAAGGTTAAGGGTACAATAGGTAATTCTATGTACAAAAAATTTAAAAAAGTGATAAATAAAAATGGGGCGTATTTGAAATTGAAGAAAGTTAAGAAAATTTTGGAAGGTGAAACAGTAAACGATTTCGAGTTTAATTTTAGTTTAGAATGTATTGCAAAGTTAAAAAATTCACCAATTACATTTGTGGATGTTGAAAGAAGCTTTTCTATTTCGAAACATATGTATTCTGATTCTGAGAAGACAAAACTTTCTTTTATACAATTTTGAAAAACAATTAATTATAAATTGTTTTAGAAATATGTTGTATGTGAAAAAAATTTGTGCAATAAAGTTAATGTTTAAATTTCTGCTTTTATTTATTTTATGTAAACATTTTATTGTCGCAATTTTTTTGCATGTATGCCCCAGGTTTATGCATATTTTCTCAAAAATCGGTGCATATATATGCGCATATATTCCAGTTTTTCTTTGCATATAATCCGGTCTCTAGTACTGAGTATTAATTTTGTTCATATAGTGGACGCACGTTTTGATAGCAAGGCTGCCATCATCAGCAGTAACAGTTCAATGTTGTTGCAACAATGCTGATATGTATATTAATCAATATATTATATATAAGAAATACTTAAAGTTGTATATAAAATAAATATTACAAAAACCTATTAAACTTATATTAACAATCTAATATGTACACATAAAATATTTCAAACTTTCAGCTTTAATATCTAGTTTTCATATTTATTTAATATTTTTGCACTACTTTGATACATCCTTAATGATCCCCTAATGATCATTCCAGTGTAGAAACAAAATGAAAAGTTATCCGAATTCTAAGTCTTTGCATGGTTGCAACACTTGAGCAATCGGCCGCAGTGAATGGACAATAATAATATATATTTCTACAGCATTCTATAAGAGAAACAGGTTCCCAGTAACCGCCACCACTCTGTTAGGTATATCGCAATCAATTTTCTCCATTGGTCATATAGAAATGAGGTGATCATATCCAACTAAAACGAACTAAACGGGCTGGTTTTAATTAACTCGACATCAGTTTCTGTGTACGTGCGAGTATCCACAATATACTGACTGGCGATGTTATACGCGAATGCGAATAGAACAAGAGGAACTACTAGAAACAGCGATACAGCGAACTAGTTCAGTTTCAAAATGCGCTGACGTGAAGCGCGAAACCATAAGAAAATGCTGCAGAACGGTGGGAAACGAATGGATTTTTTTAAATGCTGGACCGTAGCAGACAGCTTGACTCTGTTCGTATACATGCAGACCTCTTATTGTCAGATAGACCTGTTCTCATGCGCTATTTCACCGGCAAATATTATTAATCGCTGAATGTTAAGTCGTTTATGTCTTATAGTGAATATCTACTCGGTAATTGAGTACACTAGCATTAAATTATATGGTGTATTTATTACTTTGTTATACATATTTATATAGATAACTATTACGCAAGGCTTGCATTATCTTAAACCAATGCAAATAAGGCTCAAAAGTTCTTTGTTTTTATTTAAATTTTATCCACCAATTAACTGCACAAATATAAAATACCCCTAGTGTTCTAGTATTTTTTTACTACTTTGTTGTTTTACTAATGTGCTATCTGTTACAGCAATTAGTTTATTTAAATTTAAAAATACATATTAAATGTTTTAAAAATTCATTATTCGAGGAATACCAATATTGAATATTTTTGTTTTATATGGGATATATTATTTAATACAACAAGTTTCCGTAGTGTAGTGGTTATCACGTGTGCTTCACACGCACAAGGTCCCCGGTTCGATCCCGGGCGGAAACATTTTTTTTTAAATTGGGAATTTTAATCACTCAATTAATGTCTATTTTTTAAAATCATGCATATCCCCTACCTTCAAGCTATATACCAATAAAATATCACACACGAACAGATTGAGAATGAAAGTAAACATGAGACGTATTACTATGTTGGCGGTATTTTTATAGTATCCATGGGAAACCCCGTTGATTTGATCCTTTTGATCTAGAGTATACTTTACATAATATACGTGAATGAATCTACAAGAAAATGATAATTTATAGGCAGTTAGGGAAACGGTATTCAGACAGAAATAAAAAAAAAAGATGTACATATATATTGTGTTTATTATTCTGGTGTAAAAATTGATTATAATGAACCTTGAGGACTGGCTTAAAATTATTTTAAATTATAATAGTAAGTATGTAATAATTATGCTTTTTTACTGGATAATTTGTTTAAATAAAAATAATAATATAAATCAATTTTATCATTGATTCAAGCATAAAGCAACACTTAAAAATTCAAAAAAAAAGATAAATTTATCTTCTAATTTTTCAATAAAGTCAATGATTTTGTTTATTTGCACCTATATTAATAAATGATTAAATCATTAAAAAAAACAATAAATGGCTGACTGATCGCGACATCTAGTGATGCTTTATAAACATACAATATTAAATTATAGGAATCTTCACAATCAACTGTCAAAGTGAAAGAGGATTAATTAATTTAACCTCAAAATATTGACGTACGAGTGCCTAAATAGTACACCAAATATAGCTTACTAGTAAATAGTTTATATATGAGAAAAAGGTTAAATGAAATAATAGTTGTTTTTAGAAACTCTTTTTATTTGTTGCCTCGTAACATAGATTATAATGCCAAAACTTAAGAAAACCTTTCGTTTGGAACCGCCACCCATCCTGCCTGACATAGAAGAGCAACTCCGTGATTATATTATTTGCACAGAAAAGCTACCCATACACGAATATGAACGCAATCAAGAATACTGGCCCCGAGAAAAGAATATTAGTTCCCTATTTGAAGTTACTGACGCCCCACTACCTACAACCTTACGGGTAATTTATTGAATAAAAGATTGTTTTATTTTTCTATAACAACAAGCTTTTTAGGTAATAAGAGATCCTGCTAGTGGAGAAATTACAGATTTCATTGAAATCCCCACGGAAAATGCTGGGGCAAATGCACGAAATTCTATGTCATTGTCCCGGGCTCCAGGACCTCCTACTGAAACAATTAGGGGCAGTAATTCTAATTTTCCATTTTGGCCGGGTAGTTTCCCAGATCCCGTAGCAGATTTATCTGTTAAAGAAGAAGACTTGATATCAGGTCTGATTTTTTTCTTTATTTATTTAAATTAATTATTTTATTAATTTTTTTTAATAGAGTTATTGACTGTACCACCTGGGTTTGACAGAGGATTGTATTTTGCATCTGATGGTGTGACTGTCATCGATGAGCCTGATGTCGTTGATGCTAGTTTTAACATTAAAAATACTGATACATTTATTAATATCATTGATCTTGTAAATCAGGAAAAATCTTTACTTGGCAAGTCGCAAAACAAATATCTGTTGTTTTATTTTATTAAAATAATATTTTAGATATTTGGAAAACTAATGACACTACCAAAGCATTTTTAGAAGAAAATAAAGGAACAGTCAATTTAAGTGAAGAAGAAGAAGTTATTCCTAAAGATATCCCAGTTTTGAAGATCACTGACCCATGCCATTTTATAAACAAAGATACACAATGGGCTGTGATGTTGGACTGTAGCAAACCTATAACAGATTTCAATGAACGCATACCTGAAATGGCACATATCTATAAATTTGAATTAGATACATTTCAAAAGCAAGCTATCCTTCAATTGGAAAAACATAATCACGTTTTTGTAGCTGCCCATACATCGGCCGGAAAAACGGTAGTTGCAGAATATGCCATAGCATTATCGCTGAAACATATGACAAGAACAATTTACACGTCTCCGATAAAGGCACTTTCAAATCAAAAATATCGCGACTTCAAACATACATTTAAAGATGTTGGCTTGATCACGGGAGACTTTCAAATTAATCAAACCGCCAGTTGTCTTATCATGACGACGGAGATCTTGCGTTCTATGTTATTCAATGGTAGCGATGTTACTCGCGATTTAGAATTTGTGATTTTCGACGAAGTTCACTACATAAATGATAAAGAGCGAGGCCACGTATGGGAGCAAGTGTTAATCTTGCTGCCAGCTCATGTAACTGTCGTACTTCTGAGTGCTACAGTCCCTAATATAATGGAATTTGCCGATTGGTTGGGACATATGTATAAGAAAAAAGTGTATGTTGTTGGCACAGTTAAAAGACCAGTTCCTTTACAGCATTATTTGTATACTGGCACCGGAGGTAGTACTAAGAATAATAGATTTTTAGTTTTGAATGAGAATAATACGTGGATTCAAGACGGGTAAGAATTTAAAAAACATGAAATTAAACAATATGTTGCCGATAGCAAAAATAATTAATAAAATTCGTGATGTTTCCTTCAAACTAAAGCTGTGTATTATAAATCTGTTACAGTAACTTGTAACATCTATCATATGTATCTTAATTAGAAAAACCTTAATACTTATATAATCTATCAGCATAGTTGCAGTTACTTAAATTTGTACCACATTGTACATGAATTTAAAAACTGAAGTGCACCGTTAAAATCGCAGCAAACATTTTATAAATTACGACATAATAAATCTCTATGAGGTGTGCATTTAACTTTTCATCTGACGATACCAAAAATAATTTTCTCTCTGAAAAACTCTTCAACATTATTGTTTGGATTTACGTCAGGATTTTGCAGCAAAATTTGCAATTATTACATAGTATGCATTTTCTTTTGGGAATTTAGTATTGAGTAATTAGTATGCAACCACTTTAAGATACTCTTAAAGATCTATAACTGTAAGATTTGAAAAAAAATAGATACATCAATAGTAAAATTAATATCATCAATGAGGTTAATCAATTTTTTTATAAATATGTAGGAACTAATACTGAGCCTTGAGGAATATCAACATTAACAATTTTTTTAGTGAGAATAAAAATTATAACAAAGAACTTCTTTTTTATCATAAAGGTTGATAGATTAGGTATTTCCGAGTCAATTTTTAGCAGTAAATTCTTGTAAGCATAAATAGCACGATATTTGTATGATGATTCAAGAACCAGGTTGCTTGGAGATCTACTTTCCCAGATAGCACCATCGTGCACCTATAAAAAAGTAACTAACCTATGTATTATATAGTAAAACCTCTTCAAGACGGCATCTCATGGAGTCAATCTCATTTTTAAACAAAACATTTTTTTTATAAGAAATAGTACTTGAAATGAAACGGAATAAAGAATATTTCTGTAATTAAAAAAAAAGAACATGAAAACGTATGTAAGAAAAATACACATTCCAATAAAATGTTAGCTAATAATAATGAAATGAAAGTGATTTTTAGTTATAATAATAATAATTTTACATATTTATTTTCATAGATCTCGAAAGACATAAACTTTATCAATTTATATTAAAAAAAAATAATCCACATATAAAAAGAATAAAAAACAATAAAAATACACATATCAATAATATTAGAGTTGTATAGTCAGATAGGACAAACAATTTAACCATTCAAGAATTCCTCGACTATATAAAAATGATAAAAGTCAATCAAAAAGTGCTTCAGCGCGACAAAGAACTTTTTGTCGGAGCGTGCTTGCTTCAGATTGTTTGGCAAGGCATTGTACGCTTTTATAGCGGCATAGTGCAGACTGGTTCTGTTAGTATCCGATAAAATTGATATCCGGATATCCGCATTCACTATCTGAATCTACTATATTATAAACAGCAAGGGGTCGAGAATTGATCCTTGTGGTACTCCTGATTGGATATTATTGACCATACTGAATAAATTGTTTGCGATTAAATAGATAGGGATCGATGTGTTAAAAATCAATTTAAGTGATTTATTTAGTTCCTTTTTACGAAAGTTTTCTTTATTTCAGATTTAAAATACCTATGTTAAAAATTGTACCTGAACCGCTTTATCGTGAATATTCTTCTAAAATAGCATTTCCCTGTAGAGTCCTTAGTATAATCTACTTTACACTTGCTATAAGAATAGTGTGTGGTTTTCCTTCTCCCATGTTACTTTGTATACCTCAATTTAAAGAGAGGACGCTACCGCAGTTATTGTTCTGACATTCATTTTGACGATCATCGAAAATTACTGAGAATAATTAAATATTATTTCTGCGCGTTTTTAATTCAATTTATTGTCCTTGGGTTTGCTTCTTGCTGTTTTTTTTTAAGTCAGAGTAACGGTAATAATTCCTTTGTTACCATTCAAATTCTACACAAGATGTACCATGGGGCAAAGGTAAATCTGGAGGATCGCTGTATAGATTACAAGCTAACAAAAATCTCGTGACACTGGTGAGTCATTGTACGCACATTGTACTGGAGTGGAGGGAGCGTATACGATGGCCGATCTATATATGTTTCAGCTGCACCCTTTTTCCCACTGCGCAACTCTCACGCGCGATTTGTCGACCTGTACCTATATATCCTCCAAGCTTACCTTTGTACCATACGTACATTTAACGCAGCAGGTGATAAATAGCCGCCATTTTGAATTTGAATTGCGTTTTTTTTTCTGTATCATACGTTCTTTATGATTGGTAAAAAATAAAGAAGGAAGCTGACGCGTCTAATGTCATAATAAAGTAGCATCATCGGCCATTTTTCTGACGACACATCATAGACTTCGACTCGTCTTTCTTACCTCGTCACCGACCATGGTATTTGTATAAATTTTACCAAGCATTTCAGGTTTCGATTCCGTCGTTTCCTCACCACTTATTACAGTACGACCCCACAGAAGCTGATCATCAATTTGTCAACTTTTGTCAAGAATATTTTTGTTATTACACAGATTTATACTTATTTCTCATTGATTATAAAGCTGATTTCTAATACTAAGCTTTCAAGCTTTAAGAACAATCAACTAATTACATAAATTTGACTCTTGGTGTGCGCCCATAACGTAGCACCTCTCATAGCTTTGTAGCACTATGCCATAGTATCGCCTTTACCTCGCATATAGCAGTGCTGGCGAGAGTCCAATTGCTAATGCACGATACAATACTAAGTACAGTACGGAGTGCGTCATTATGGCCATACCCTTTTTCAGGTGGTATTAAATAATCTAGGGACTGGCAAAATTGTTTCCGTTTTCATGTTGGAGAAGTTTCTGTAGACCTTGTATATGGTATCATTTTATAGAGTGGCCGTTTTAGGGATGTTTTACTGTATATACATTATATTATTTATTTTTATGTGACTACTGCATCGCTCTTTGTTGTTATACGTCGATAATCATGTTTTTCTTTAGATATAAGAGAGCCAGCGAATCCAGTCCGCCTCTCGCTCCAATGTCCATTCCAAAAAAATTCTCCCCGCAACAAGAAAAGACACTTTGGTCCGCTTTAATAGATCATTTGAAAAGAAACGATCTCTTACCAGTCGTCGCGTTTACATTTTCAAGAGCGAAATGCGATTCAAACGCCAAAAACCTCGGCAGTCTGGATTTGACCACCTCGAAAGAAAAATCCAAAATACACATCTTCTTTGAAGAATGTATCAAGAGCCTCAAAGAACCCGATCGGAAAATCCCCCAGATATTAATGATGCAAGAGATATTGAAACGCGGTATTGGTGTACATCACAGTGGGGTTTTACCCATAATCAAAGAGATGGTGGAGATGTTGTTCCAAAACGGTTTGGTCAAGGTAATATTAATGTTTTGCGAAAATTTGCTTGTATGAATAAATGGTTTTTAGTTACTTTTCGCCACAGAAACTTTCGCCATGGGTGTAAATATGCCAGCTCGCACTGTGATCTTTGATTCTATTTCAAAGCATGATGGTAGGGAAAATAGAAACCTTCTACCAGCTGAATATATACAAATGGCTGGTAGAGCAGGACGTCGTGGCTCTGATAAAGAGGGTACAGTAATTATTTTGTGTAAAGGAAAAGTGCCTTCATCTTTAGAGTTAAAGGACATGATGATGGGTAAACCAAACCAACTGAAAAGTCAATTCCGATTAACCTACGGCATGGTAAATAAATAGCACTAAAATTAATAAGATCCCTTCCCTAGTTTATTCAGTTTATCCCAGGTTCTTAGCTTACTTCGTGTTGAACGGCTCTCAGTTGAAAGCATGATGTCTAGAAGCTTTCGTGAAGCTGATCACGTCCGTAGAATGGATACCATTCGTGAAGACCTCAAAAAGGTGGAGGAAAGCCTAGAAAAAGAATGTAGCAGAGAATTAAGTGAATATCTGCAACCACTTATTAAATTTTTTGATAGGGCTCACGAGTATTTAGAGGATCGCAAGCAAAAACTAGTAAATCAACCAATCAATTCTACTTCTAAAGTCTTACAATTGTTAATTCACAGATCCCAATATTACAATCTCATCGAGTTGCTTCCGAATTAATCCCGGGTCGTATAATTTTAATAACTCATTCGAATCATATAAACAAATTAGCATTGTTACTGTCCTCTAATACAGTAGGAGCTAAAATATCATATAAGTCTTATTATTACAGCGATGATAGGGATGGTATGAGTCGCAGAGAAGGATAATTGGTATAAAATGCTCGGATTGGCTCGGAATAACATATTCGTACCAGTTGGAACTGCCAGTCATAAAGTAATAACCGTTAATCCCCTAGATATATTCGAAATCACTTCGAAAGTGTTAAAAATCGATCCGCAAAGAATCTTAGCCCGATTGGGACAAAACGACAGATGCCGAGATTTAAGGAACGCCCCATCGGTGAATCATGTAAGAATGCCATCCAAGTAACTGCTGCACATCACAATTGTTTCAGTAACAAAATAAATCAGAATTGGGGGGTACGTTATCTGGACTTCATACAGATTTTAAAAAGTTGACAACGCGATTTATTTACTCGTACGTTAAAGAATTGAGTAACTTAAAAAGAAAAGTTGCTGACCATATAAGCTGTGTTCAGATGCCGAACTTTGAGGATCAATTTGCCTCCGTCTTCAAGAGGAGATCCCTGGAAGAGAGAAGAGACACTTGATGTTCTTGTTGTCCCAATGCTAGTCTGTCTTTTATATCCGGATTATGAAAGTAGAATTAATTTACTCAAAGAACTGAAATATGTTGATAGTCAAAATCAAAGTTAGTTTTCTTTATAAACAATTATCTCCTAATACTAAGTGTATTGTACATTTTTTTTAGTTACTATGAAAGGAAGAGTGGCATGTGGAATGGGAATGAATGAGTTGATAATTACAGAGCTTGTATTTAAGAACACACTGAAAGATCTTCAACCCGCAGAAGTTGCAGCATTGTTATCTTGCTTAGTATTTCAAGCAAAAACGAAGAAAGAGCGTGCTGAGTTTACGTTAACAGCAAAATTAAAAGAAGTATGGATTTTCTTTTTGTAGTCATAACTCATCCGATTAGAGCCAACGGCGAAAAAAAAGTGCAACCATTTACGTGAAGTACTAATACGCGAAACAAAATTGCTTTTCTTATAAGTACTTCAGTGTAACACAACCACTTAAGGGCAAATTGATGTATAATAATTAATAATATGTACTAAAAGTGCCTGTTTCCAGGTTAATAGGCCGCGCTCTTAAATTCGTAAGTGCCGACGTTTCGCTAAACACTGCGGACGGCACCTTCAAGACGATGAAGTTTACTAGTCGTCTAACGAGTGATGCACTGGCTATCCTTACGCTGTGTGGACGAGACAGCAACGATTGGCTGATCTTTAACTCCGTTTTGATGTCGGTCCGTGTAATGTGTTGGGATCTATTTTTGTTTCTTAGAGTCAGAATCCCAGTGAAACTCGATGCTATCAGCAAAAGCAGGAACAACAAAAAGGCCCAGGTGCTGATAGCATTACTAATTCAGCCCTGAAGAGATTACCTCCTGAGGCACGGGAGAAACTGCGGCTAACTTTCGCTAGTGATGAGCTTCGAATATCCAGGACAAACAGCTCGATTTCCAAGTTGACGTGTCTATGGAGATCCAACTCCTTAGATTCGTTGAGGCGATTAGGGAGGTACTGACAGGAAAGGACCATAGCTGCAATTTTTTTTGTTTTCCAACGCGTGTTTGACACTGTCTGGCAAAGCGCTGATTCATAAGTTGCATAGTTCTGACTTAATCCCGCTATAATCAAGTTGGTCAGATCCCAACTTTAACGTAGAACTTTCTGCGTTAGGACTGCCGGAATCTGCTACTGCTCTGGTGATATGTTCACTGGAGTACCGCAGGGATCATTATTGGCACCAAATATCTTCCTGCTATTTCTGATAGACCCGCCCCCCTTGCAAGTTTAGCATTCATGTCGTGCCCGCGATTAGCAAAAGCGAGAGTTTGGATTGTGCTCGGC
This sequence comes from Protaetia brevitarsis, assembly GCA_004143645.1. Taxonomy (NCBI): domain Eukaryota; kingdom Metazoa; phylum Arthropoda; class Insecta; order Coleoptera; family Scarabaeidae; genus Protaetia; species Protaetia brevitarsis. The sequence goes on from RXPK01000126.1 coordinate 1,854,204, forward strand.
TTCAGACTTACAGACCGCTTCGTTTGCTAGACCTCTTGGTGGAGACTGCCTTTGTACGAATCCAAGTGCGTCGCAGTTGAATTCTCAAGAAACAACTCTCTTTCTTGAGAATTCAACTGCGACGCACTTGGATTCGTACAAAGGCAGTCTCCACCAAGAGGTCTAGCAAACGAAGCGGTCTGTAAGTCTGAAGATCTTTGACTTATTGAGAAGCAACTTGTTTGCTAAGTTGAGGGGACTCATCCGTCCTAACAGTGAGAGTAACCAATTGCAGGCAGCAAGGAAATAAGTTCCGATCTCGGAGCTCTGTTTCGACTGGAATGAAGGCCCTGTCGAAGTGGATTTCTAGGTACTTAACCTAGCGGCTCCACGGTAACTTGACGTTTTTTACGTGGATGCGTGCGCCAGGATAAGCTTTCCTAGAGAATCCAAGTGCTTAGATTCATTCAAAGACAGATTCCCCCGAGAGGACTAACGAACGATGTGATTTGTAGCTGTCTGAAGGCGATCACAAGCCAACCTCTCGCTCCTACTAATCGTGTATATGACGATTTCATCGACCTATACAGGTAGCTTCGCACCAGGCTCCCAACGGAGGTCTGCCAGAAACAACAGAAAGAGACGTGGTCCCAATAATGATCCCAGTGGTACTCCAGCAAGGATACCGCAAGAGCTGAAGAGGACTTTGGCAGCCCTAACCTAGAAACATCTGTGTTCTAGATAAGGTCTGATCAACCTGATCAGAGGAGATAAATACTAGAAATAACCATGTTATGGATCAGTCCTTTGTGCCAGATAGAGTCAAGAGGATGACCGCAAACATCCCGGTTTCTATACTATCGAGACGTTAACTTATCGCTTCAGTGAACCTAAAGAGTTTTAAGAGGAGGCTTTAAAGAGTGATTGTGAAAAAACCGATGGGGGCACTGCAATCGTTTAATAACATTATCAGGCGTTCTTATGCAATAATTATTCCAAAAGATGTCGCCTTAAATGTACAATAGCTGTCAATGTAGTACACTAGGACGGATTACACAATAGAAACACAGAGGTCGCTGGAAGGAAAAATGTTTTAAATAATATTTATTTTATGATTCCATACACGATACAAAACAGCATCTAGTGCACCAGGTCAAGTATTACTACTTAGGTTTTAAATTGTTGAAAAGGGTATATTTTTTCCGCACTTACATCTCGGTTTATACACCTTATTAAATAAAAGCCCACAATCCTTTATTGCCTAAAATAACAATGTCTACAATCGTTCGTATATATTAGATATATTCACAGTTACAAATGAGTTATGTCATTTGTAAATTTAACCTTTTACAGCGCAACATTGATTCATGCCTTCTTGACCGAACTAAAAGCGAAGCGGAAATTCATTCACAAGGTTAGCAGATGGCAACAACGCCTGCCTGCTTTTGACTGAAGAAAAATGTGAGCAAGAGAGCCGCGTTGATGATGGAACACAAATCTTCCGTGCCTCAGGGGAATCTCTTGCGAGTCGGCTGTATTGGGAATAAGCCAGCAGCACCTGCCAGGACTTTTTATTCCTTCTGGCTTTTAATAAAGCGTCAATTTGGTCGTTGGCCTTGCCAGGTGATCCGTTGTTCCGGGCATGTCAGACAGCCCAGTCACCAAACATCCACGTCGCACTATACGAACCGATAAAACCAATGTCCGCTCAACACAGCGCGTCAAGGCAAGGCACTATGAGATACTACCAGTCGACACAACATTGTCAGACAACTAGTGAACCTCTACGAATTTAAAACCACGGCCTATATTACAAATTAATTTTCGTGTTAGAACTTTACTTGAAATGGTTCACGCTTTTGTTGTGGGCTCTTGGATCTAAACTGTAATGCTGTAGCAATAGATACAGAGCGCACAGTGTTGTGTGACCAAGTTACATAGTGGGCTACCCAAGTAGTCCGTTTGAACTAAAAAACGGCAACTTGTATGAACGGCCTTTTTACATTGGTGAAACTATGCAACAATCATCTTTAACAGCACACAATTTTTAGGGCAATCGATAAAATCTTAGAAGTTCACAATAAAATCACGAATTTAGAATTGAAATATCACAATCTCCAACGATATAGGAAGGGAAGAGGAACTTAAATTTGGACTCGTTGAAGTTGTTTTACAACTGGGCTTTCAGAGAAAGTAATATATATTGTACTTTTTAACTATGTAACAATTTCTTAAATTTTATTTTTGCAATAGCCGTTTGCCCGAAATAATGGAACTAACTGACGTCCAAGAGGGGTATCATTGTGCGATGCATCCAACAATTGTACGAAACGATATGCGACGTTTCGTGGGGGAGCTTTGGACTGTAGGCGATCCTGAATTACAAAATAAAATGGAAGAAGCTGCTAGGATTATAAACGGGATATAGTTTTTTGCAGCGAGTTTGTATACACAGCGGGAAGCCTATTTCATTTAAGAGACTTGAAATAAAAATGGCCAATCTATTATTTAAAGTGATTTGAAATAAATTCATATAAACTTCATTTATTGTTCATTAACCTAGGGAAATGTTACCATACTCCTAGTAATTACCCACAGATCTTTACGCCTATAATACCAAAATTCTGATGATGATAGCTAAAAAACCCAAACATTTTAGCAAATAATTAAACCTATTTACGGATTCGAATACTCATCATGGTACTGATAAGTTCAAACAAATTCTTTGTTTCAAACCAATTTAATTAAAATTCCATTTTTCTGCTGATAACAGCAAAGTATCATAATTAGGTTCCTATTATCTATAGCAGTGACAATCTAACAATTGAGAAGAGAATTTTAATGTTTACCATATTCAGGTAATTCATAAATTTGTATTGTAAACAAAATAGGTTTCATGATAGACATATGCGGTACTCTTTGAGAAGAGGGGAAAAGGCTAATTATGTCACAATCATTTAAGCGTTAATATGTTTGACAGTAATTATATGAATTTAATGATAGAAACCTAAATAATTAAAAATGTATTTGAACAGCTTTTGAAAAACCAATTACTTTTTACATACTTTTATATATAGCTATAATTACAAATTACAAAATAATGCTTAATCACTAGAATTAAAATTTATAATAAAAATTTACAATGCTCTTTGTTCATTTGTCGGTACCTGTCCTTGTCCTTTTACAACATCACTAATACATTGCCGGCACCTTCGAGATTTGTTTTCCACAACGAATTTTATTATCGCCACTGATACGGCTAATATATTCCATTGAGTGACCAACTAACATTCCATACGACATCATCAAAAGTTTGCAGTATCGTGGAATTCCAACTTTGACAATCATCGCTGGTCCAAATTATGACTCTTCTATCCTGCGAACAGCTCGCTATGACATGACGGTTTAATCCCACAGATGGCGCCCACGCTACATCTCTCACCCAATCAGAATGGACCTCCAATTTGTTTTCCTCCACCCATCTATCAACCTCTTCACGCCAAATTTTAACCAAATTATCGCAACCACCAGACACTAAACGTTTCACCAATGGTTGAGCCTGTGTATTATTAAAAGCTGGCTCTGGTGTTATGGCTGGACTCCAACTCACAGCATTGCATCCAATAGCGTGAGCATTCGGAATCTTTTTTGCATCCCAAGTGTTAGTTTCATTCTGATATGTTAATATCGAAATTGAACCATCACTGCTTCCACAAGCTAAGATTAGGCCAAACTCAGGAGGAGCGAATTGTACAGAATTAACACTAGAATCATGATTGGCGTATTCGTAATACTTTGTCCACTTGCCTTGCAATTCTTTCCAAATGATAACTTTACGATCGTAAGAGCAAGATGCTAACAGATTTCCGAATTTCGGATGACTCCAAGCTACCTGCCATACTGGTCCGAAGTGGCCTTTCAGGTCTTCCAAGAGAGTGTGGGCCCCGTTCTTTATATCGTAAATTTTCACCGAATTATCCGACGAACATGTAGCTAGACGTAGACCATAATAATCGATTTCCGCGTCATGGATCATGTCTTCATGACCGGTATCAATGGTGTTTAGCACCGAAACCATTTTTAATCGGTAAAATAAAAATTTAAGGAATCAAGTAAATTTTGTATTATGATAACGTGGAAGATGCTGCCAAAACTCAAAAGTTATGTTGGCTGCATGTACACATGGACACCAATCGATAAATTGAAAAAATATAAATTCCTCTACAACCACTCCCTTCAGAATTTATTTTTTTTTTGCATCTTATGGTTCAATTATGAAAATATATACATATTAATTATGAATTTCGAATATGATACATCTAGAATTAATTCAGAATTAAATATTCGCATTCAAATACTGTAATACTGTTGTCACCACACAATAAACAGTGGCTTAACTGGTTAGCTGGCTACCCTGCATGTCAAATGTGTCAAATGCAATGCATGTCATCATTTACAAGATATGGCGTCGCTTTGAAAAATCATTTTTTGTAGCTCGAAATTCACGTATATAAATATTTGTTTCTCTTGAAAAAGTTAAAAATGTAAGTGAATAGAAGCTACCTAATTACAGTCCGTTGTGTCATATTTAAATAATTATGTGTACAGAATATAAAACAGAAATGTTCATTGTATTGGAAACTACCTCTCTTTTTTAATTTAGATGAGCAGTAACAGCACTAGTCATCAATATCAGTCGTCTACATCGAATAACACTGCGAGAAGACTAGGTGATATTGAACATTTTTCTCAATTATCTGAAAACCTTTCAGCTTTATACCTAAACCAAGATTATTCCGATGTAACACTAATCGTTGAGGGTTATCGTTTACCCGCCCATAAGGTAAACAAATTGCTACCAAAATTTGTGAAAATATTTATATATGGTTCACAGATCATACTTGCTGCTCGAAGTGAATATTTCCGGGCATTATTATATGGTGGCATGAAGGAATCAACACAATCTGAAATAGAACTTCCAGATGCTCCTTTAAAAGCTTTTAAAATCCTGCTAAAATACATATATTCAGGTATGTATGAATATTTACTTATATTGGTCGTAGGTGAATGACCCACCATTTTAGGTCATATGTTTCTGATGACACTCAAAGAGGAGGTTATATTGGATACCTTGGGATTTGCACACCTGTATGGTTTTCAAGATCTAGAAACTGCGATTTCTGATATCCTAAGACAACTGTTGGCTTTGAAGAATGTGTGTGCTATCCTCGATGCAGCACATCTTTATAGGTTGGACCAACTTGTGGAAGTTTGCCATCTGTTTTTGGATAAACATGCTTCAGAAATCTTGCAACATGAATCCTTCTTGCAATTATCTCAGGTAAATTTTACATTTTAGAGTGATACTTCTTGTTTATTAATCATCAAGCAAGCAAGAGTGTAAACATAGTTTCTTGCAGTAGTAATAGATCAATGTGGTAAAATAAAATACAAAAAATATGGTTTATCCTTGCTACATTATTAATTTGTGTCAGTTCTTTTATTAAATTCAATACAGCAAGATGTTTACGATATATCCTGCTAAAATTATATTCACATCATCTTGTTCCTTATTAGAAAACAGCTGCTTTAGACAAGTTTCTTGACTTTATTACTTATTGGGGGATATGAAAGTAACGCTAGTTACTGAGGGGAAAGAAATATAAGAGGCGAAATAAGAAACACAATGAATTAAGCTTGGGCAATGGACTTTCTAAATAAAAGACCATTCCACCCACACCCCAAAAAATGTAATGTAACCTGTGTTGATAAGTCATTTCTTACTAAGTGATAATTGTAACTAAAGGCTTGGTAAGAACTGAAACTGATAAGAATGAAAACCCAAACAAATTCTTTTATCTTCACCAACAGGAAACCTATTCATTGCAAACCATATAGACGCATTGCTCAATAATTCATTGCAACTGTCAATCAAAGTATGATTATCTTTATCTGTCACTACTAAAGCAACATCATCAGCATATAAAGTAATTGAAACTAGGTTTAATTTCAAAGGAAAGCCATTAATAAAAGGTGAAAGGGACCTAATATCGTTCCTTGTGGAACTCCAACTTTATTAGGCGAAACTTCCGAAGCAAATTTTTTAAGGACAATGTTGTTGCTGATATTTACATGTATATTATATGGTTCTATTTCGCAAAAAAAGACTCAATCAAATTAGGTTTAACCTCAGTTTTGACCCTCGTTTTGTCAAAATGTAGTAGCGAACTACTCTTGGAATACTTCTGTGAAAGATTAGCCATAGACGGACAGCCATTTATTCTTTAGGATCCCAAGCAATTTACGTAAGACATGTATACCAAAATACAAAATATTGTTATATTATCTTATAATTACCATTTTTTGTAATACTTTAGTAAATTAGATATATGTAAAAACAAACATCAATAATTAGTATCTAATATTTTATGTTAAATACGTTTTCGTGAATCACTTTGTGTAGTAGACGAATTTATAACAGATAAACAATAAGTGATTAAGTAAATATTTCCTGAAAAGTGGGATTTGTCGTGATTGTGTCAGTAGTCTGTTATCTTTTAGACAACGCAAATGCCTACCATCATCAAATATTCACTCCTATTTCTCAACATGAAGCATTTTTATTTATAATAGTTTATTCAATGTTCACATGGCAGGAAGTGGTTTGTGTTGCTTTGTTTTTATCATAAACATACAACTTATGTAAAGTTGAGGATGAATGAATGAACTAAATTAATAACAAAACTACTACACTGTAAATAAGGGATATGTCTTTAACTGAGAGCTAACTAATTACGGATATTTACTTTCATACAGGTAGAACAGTATTTTTTGAATGCGGCTTTCATATTAACGATTAGATTACTAGTAACAGTGCCAAATCGTACTGATCATCTTTAAGGGAATTGTGCGACGCGTCAACAAAAAAAAAAAAAAATGAAAAGAAATAAATAAAAGGCCGAGGTGAGAATAAATTAAGTGATAGCAGCGGAGACCTACATTCATTGATGCGTGCCAGATTATTACTGCCGCTTGTAGTTCGTTTGGAAACACTGCGTGTAGGAGTGAAGGTTGGTGGGTGTGGTTTCCAATCCTCACTCCAATATATTCGGCAACTGAGTTTTTATGCGTAGGTTTCAATTCTTTTGCACTTTCATTATAATTAATAGTAATATTTTTTTTTGATAATCTTAACTTAAAAATAATAAAAGAGAAAAGAAACATTGAGACATCACCATGAAACCAACTCACAACCTGATTACGAGCCTTCTACACCCACCATTAAGCTGTTATGGTACTTGTAATAACGTTTCGTGAATTTTAGTGTACATACCGTACTGCTGTGTACTGATTGTAATAAATGAAATGCAAAACTGAAATTAACAAGGAAAAAGAAAATTAAAATAGCTAGTTCAAACGGAATTTTTTTTAAAAGGGCGCAAAAGAACTAATAACCTCAGAGTTACCCTCGCGAATTAAAACTTGAATCTAACCACGAAAAGTAAAATGTGAGAGAATAAAATCTGACTTTCTCAATTACCCCAAAAATTGAAAAGGTTTAATTAAAAATAAAAGAACAGAATTTTAGATCCAACGAAGATAATTAACAAACAAATTTTATTAAAATGGGTAAAATTACAAAATGGCAGAAAAAAAACCGTGAACTGAAGGTTCTGGCCAAAAAATAAAAACTGCACTTGATTCTAAATTACAAAAGGACAATGCTATTTCCTATACAAAGCAAAAGTTTTGTTTGTTCAGGAAGATAATCCTAAATCTAACAATTTGAATCCACGTGGTTTCAAATTAAAATAAACTAAATTAAGCGTGGACAATTTCTAGTAAATTTACACAAAAGAAAAAACTAAATGCAAGCACAAGGCTTCTACTCACCCAAACGAGGTGATTGATAAAATAAAACTGAAACAGCAAACTCGAAACGGAAAAATTAACTCTTTAAACTATAATGAGAAAATTACAACTATAATATATCTTCCTGCACGATAATAATAAATGATCTTACATCTATAATGTGCACACATCAATATATTAACAATTATTACTAATTGAATTCCTTGATTGGCTATATTAAATTCAATTTATGCGAAAAGTTAGAATATAAAAATGAATTACAAAATGGCATCACTAATTTACAAAAATACGTCTACTCACTATACCAGTCGACCAAGGAACTGCCTGACAAAATTTTCCAGCGCAGTCGTAACAATACGAACAACGCACAAATCACCGACAAAATCTAATAGTAAACGCATTGAATAGACTAGCGAGCGCTAGACATCTAAATGAATGAAATTAATTTAAAAAAACTTAACACATAATTAAATAAATCATACAATCAACTCTTTAACTAAATCTAAACAAAATTAAATTCAATTGTGAAAAATTCTCGGTACAATGATTCAGCAAAACGAAATAAAGTAACAAATCAAAATATACAATTCCAAATACACTCGCGAAAAATTGGAAGCCTGCCACAGCAGTACGTTAAACTATTTAGAGCTATAAAAAACAAGTGGCTGGCCATCTATGGCTAATATTTTGCAGAAGTACTGCAAGGGGTAGCCACTACCACCTGACAAAGCAAATCAAAACTGAGGTTAACATCTAGTGGTCTCTCCATCTAAGTCAACATGTCTTTATACCTTGACCATCACTGTAAATCTTATGGTCACTCCTAAAAACTTGTATTCGGTTCAAGGAGCCAATTTCTCCCTTTACATTTCAGACTTCACTAGTTGAATTGCTACGACGTGATTCGTTCTTCGCACCGGAAGTGGAGATTTTCAAAGGTGTCACTGCTTGGTGCAAAATAAACAAAGACGAAGATGATCTGGTCATAAATTGTATTAGACTACCTTTAATAACAGTAACAGATTTATTATCGGTTGTTCGGCCGGCTGGATTAATTAAATCTGATACGCTTCTAGATGCGATAGCGGAACGTAACAATTCTCGACATAGCAATCTGCCACACCGTGGCCAATTACGTTAGTATAAACAAGATCTATTTTAAATTTGGAGAAAAGATAACAGTGGTAGCAAATGATGTTTCAGTAATTGAGGAAAATGTCGCAAGTACAAAAATGGGCGCGAAAGTGATCGCTGGTGAACTGATGGAGGCGTTATTGGACGGTGATTATAGCAATTACGACATGGAACGGGGTTACACGAGGCATGACATAAATGGGCCAGGCGATCAAGGGATTTTAGTTAAACTCGGTACACCGTCAATCATTAATCATATACGTATGTTATTATGGGATCGGGACCTAAGGTAAATGTGAAAACTTTACTTACGTCCAAAAATTAATATATTTTGCTAGGTCGTATTCGTATTTTGTTGAAGTTTCCATGGAACAGAAAGATTGGGTTCGTGTCATAGATTACAGCCATTATGCTTGCCGTTCATGGCAAGATTTGTATTTCGATAGTCGGGTAGTGCAATTTATTAAGATTATAGGTACACATAATACAGTAAATAAAGTAATAGTTCCTATATCACAGTGACTCGTTATTTTTTTAACGCTCTAAAATGTTTTAGGTATTCCACTTAGTCGCTTTAGAAGCAACATATTCTCCAGAAATACCTAAATTACGCGGTGACATTATCGTACCAAAATATAACGTAGCGACATTGAGTAAAAGCGCTTTAGTAATCGAGGGTGTTAGGTATGCTGCGCATGTTATATTTTTTTATGTATATAATAACCTTTCGAATGTATTGTTTTTTTTTTGTGTAGCCGATCGCGACATGCTTTGCTGAATGGTGATACCAAACATTACGATTGGGATCACGGTTATACTTGTCACCAATTAGGATCTGGAGCTATATTGATACAATTAGGTAAGTCTTAAAGAGTCATTATAGAAGAAAAGGTCGAATTCTTGGGATTTATCGTTTTGTTATAATAGCTGTTCGAATATTGTTTTTTAAAAATTGCTTAAATCGAGAAGCAAATTGCATACCATCCCGCTTTATAATTAATGTGACGTCATTTGGCAGTAAGTAACGATAAATTCAGCTAGATAGTTCAATAAAATTCGCCCTAGAGTTGCGTTAAACGGTATTGTACCTTTCCTATGTGGCCTATTGAATTGTCGCTTTCATTACTACGCATTTCCATTGTTACCAAAATGATCCCTCACATCATTTTACCGCTCTGAGGAACGGAATCATATATTCCTAAGTGGAAAAAGCTACTGCCATATCCTAATTCGATATCGGAAAGTTATCCTATAGTAAGTACTAACTATTCTAGGCGTCATATCTAGCGTACTGAAAATCGACAACTACATTCTTGTAATGGAATTGTACTAATTTGATAAGACGATGATGATCAACACCTTTATCTGGGTTTTATAGCCTTTTATTTTAAGAAGTAGTGCACTGCACATTTATAATATTAACACACAAACAATGTGTTGTTTACCGAATATCTTTTTTTTGCGAGTCTTTGCACTTACTATATAGTAATTGTTATAGCTGACTCAGCAATTCGCATTGCCCTATTTTGTTAATTACTCTAGTTACTAGGTTTACCAATTAAACTTACTTACTCTATTTACAAGCTATTTTGTTTTGATAACCTCTAAAATTAATACTCATAACCTGCTTGATGACTTTCACAGGTTGCTTTATGCAGACGGTCAAATGATGAGTTGCCCGTGTGAGCCGCTGGCGTCATTTTCCAGGCTTTTTAGGGGGAAATGCATACCCATCGGCTGGCAAAATTGTGACAGCAAAATTTAATTCATAATTACTGCAGTTAGTGTTTCTCAAAATTATTGAAGCTCTCGATTCCGAGTAAGCTAAGAGTCTAGAACAAAACCAAGATATTTAACTTCTTCTGACAGCTTTATATCTTCACTGCGGAGTTTTAGGGCTCCAAGACCATCTAAATTCTTCTTTTTCGTGAATGCTATCGCGGTCGTTTTGCAGGGACTGATATTTAGACTCTACTCCTCGGTCCATGCTTGTACAATCTGTAGAACGTTCTGCATTTTTTTCTCGTATTACCTTTGGGTCAGAATGACCAGATCATCTGCATACCCCAAAGTTTTATGTACTTCATTGTCCGGCTTTCTCAGTAGTTTATTTACGACCAACACTGGGACACAAAACTCCACCCTGTGGACATATTCTTTCGCCCTGCACTACCAGTGTCTCCATGATGGTTGTGTAAATTGATCTCCTCTTAAGCATGCAGTCTAACCACCTGGAGTTTTTTTCATTGATCCCTTTATTCCGCGATATTTTTAAAAATTAACTAGTTGTAATATTAATAAACTGAATATTTAGATTACGAGGAAATCAAATCCATCCAAGCAGTGTGCGAGAAACATCAGAAATCCGTAAATATTCTATTGCATTTAATTCCTTTCGTTATAGGTCAACCTTACATAATCTCTAGCTTAAGACTACTTCTATGGGATTGCGATGACCGCAGTTACAGTTATTATATCGAATCATCAGTAAACATCTGGGATTGGGAGGTATTAGTTGATCGGACAAGGGAAAATTGCCAATCGTGGCAAGTTGTACGTTTTGCGCCCAGGCCGGTAGTTTTCATTAGGATAGTTGGAACGCGAAATACCGCAAATGAAGTAAGATTTTTACGCTAACTTCGAATAATCGTTTATATTTATTTATTAAACTCTAGGTATTTCACTGCGTACATTTCGAATGCCCCTCCTGTGATGAGAAAGACATAAATCAGTGGCCAACGGCGTCGGTAGCGACTTCCACTAGTTCGCGACCTGGCAACGTAGCAAGCGAGGTGACGATGAAGGAACCCGAGACGGTTCAACCGACTGAAACTGCAACTGAAGCGGAAGAAGTACCTGTCGATAACAGTAATTAAGTCTCTTCATTTATTTTTTTTAATCCATTTTCTTGTTTATTGTTTGTTTGCGCAATTTTTATCTATGTATAAGGTTTAAACTTTATTATTTCGAAGCGAACATATAGTATTATATATTTTATATTTTTCGAACGGCCTTTTCTAGTTGTGCACGCGTTATTTTGCACAGAATTTCGTAGGTTATGCGGATAAATTGCTTGATATAGTTGTGTTGTAATGTTCTTTCTTTACAGTATTTCTTTCGTTCTGTAATATCGGCTAACTAATATTAAGTAATTTGCGGTACTTTGTTGGTATTTAAATCAAAATACGTGTTTTATTATTATGATAATTATGTTATTATATATGTACCTTGTTGGAATCTCTTTATATTTGTCGTAAAATTATATTACTTAGGCAGGATTAAGTAGAACTTTTTGTCACAATAAAATTGAACAACGACTTCATAATGTAATTTCCTTGTGGTTAGAAATTGCTTAAATAAAGTTGTTACTCTAAAAGCATAAGGTTTTTAAATTAATATTTTGCATAGAAATTAATTTAGTTGATTCTAAGATTGTGGTTCTTACACAAACAACACCCGAGATATTCGCATAAGATTACATAATTTTGACCATGAAAGTATCATACACTTTCCTGTTTTTCAATTCTGCATCATTACGTCGTTTCTTGTTTTGTTTAGATTTTCAATAAACACCTTTCTGTATAAACTTACCCAACTATGTACTTACATACGATATACGTGTTTGCGTATGTAAATATACTGTTCGAATTCAAATACCCATTAAAATATCCTTACTTAAATAAATAAAAAGGAAACAGATACGGAAAACTATACGCGAGCAGATAATGTCAAACTTACATCCACCGTATATAAATGTGTAAACATGCTACAAAAGAAAACAAGTTGTCAGTTACACAGATATATTTTTCTCCATCTGTTGCATATCACACAGGCGATGGCTCTAATGTGTACATTCGATACTTACCCACACAGAAATTCTTCGATACAGCAGTACTTGCGGTCGTTATAATGTTACTTTTTTTTTTTTAATGTAACGTATGTCTGTGTATATTTTTAAGTATTTATTTCGAAACACTTTCATCTTTAGGGATAAAAAGTCGAGGAGGTGTCAATTCAGGTAGATTCCTTGCTCAAATATTTACAAAATGATGTAAGTAGACGAACGAAGACGTATTTCAACATTGTACAAGCGTGAGCAAAAATATTCGCCCCAATTATTAGTGTAGACATTTTTCCGCGACCAACCGGTTATAACATGTTTACGTGTTTATGGTAACCGCATCGTTTTCATATTTTCCTTATCCAGAACGATAATATAAGCAATTATATTGCCGTTTATACAACGGCTACTAATTTGTATTATTGTGCTTAAGAACAGTGTTACAGAAACGCTTATAGAGTTGAGGTTATGTTACATTCTACGACCGTTGAATTGCAAAAGCAGAAAAGTAACAAATAATTATAACTTTGAATCATAATGGACACGATTACGCAGTAATCTTTGGCGTACATACGGCTAACATATTAATTAAGTGGTAAATTGTAACATTTAACAAGATTTTTTTTTAAAGAAAAAAGTTCGATTTAAGATCTTAACGAAGCAAACAAATATACATTAACGTATAAGGTAAAAATAAACTTTTTTACATAACCAATATATGGTTGCTGCTTTTCTTCACATTGCAGGGGCTTATGATAATGTTAATATTAATAAATTATTATACCAGTTAGGAAAACTAGGTATTTCAAATAAAATATTAATAGCATTATTTATCAATAAATTGTTCTCTATTAAAATTGTATCAATTAAACCTGATTCTAATGATTTAGGATCAAGAACATCATTTATAGGTCTTCCACAGGGAAGTCCGCTTAGTCCAATCTTATTTAATATTTATACCAATTCTATTAAAAAATATCTAACTGATGATTGTTGTCTACCACAATATACTGATGATTTTGTTTTATTCTCCAAGATCAAAATTAAATTTAGCTTTGAACCAGATCATTTATTATTCGATCACGACTCATATCTTATATAATCAATTATAGTAAATCAAACATCATATAGCCGGATATTACGAGGTGTATCAATAAAAAGTAAATTTTGCTTGGGTGTAACTACACGACATATAAAGCACAAACCACGAAACCGGATTTTTATATTAACAATAAAAAAAAGTAAAATTTAGAGCCAAAATTCTTTAGTCCGGCCTGATGCAAGGAAACGTCATGTTAAGCACCCGCTAAACGTGGTATTATGTATAAATACAATTGCAACTCATTTAGAAATTATCTTAATAGGTATGCCGTACAGTTCATTTAACGTCATTCTGAATAAATAAAGGCTATCGGCCAGTGTGCGTTAGTAAAATGAGACATTTTAAATTTCTTCTTTTTATAAAATAAACATTCCTTGTTTGTTAAGAGCATTCTACGTAGTCTACAAAGTATTATTTTAACTATCCTGATAAGACGTTCCGAGTTTCACCGGATATGCGACTTCAGCAGTTACAAAAAACGTAAATATTTTTTCTTTTGTTTTGTCGAATCGAGAGTTAGTTGTTAATAAACGGTACACATGAATCTGAGTTATTTCTTTTGCATTTATTTAATCAGATAACGCAAAATGAATTGAATCGAATTACGCAGAAATAAATGCAGATACAGAAAATTTGCAAACACGTCTTTTTACTATGATATCGCGCGAAAATGAATCTATCCATCCCGCGCGTTTGCCGATGCATCAAGCTTCGATTTTCTTTATATGAAATCATGATGGTCTGAAAGGATCGTTTTTTCCAGACGGGAAGAATTTAAATAAACAGTTCGAAGTAGCTGGCATCCAGCGGCGACACCACACAAAACTAACAGCGGTAATGGCTGAATGATAGTGGTATGTGGGGGTATACTCGGGACAGCATTTAGGTTAGGCACAGGTGCGGCTCTAGCCCAAGGCATTTACAAAATATTTTTTTATCGTTAATGCTTACAGATGGACCCCCTGCGCATTAAGACTTTTTGATTGTATATGATTACAGCTGCTACATATTATTATATTTACCTCTATATCTGATACACCCTGTATAATTGTAAAGAAACATATAAATTTTCAAGTTATTAAAAGCAACCAAGCAAAAAATATTGTATGGAGGAATAATTAATTCCAATCAATTTAATAAATAAAATTCTTCTTACAAATTCATATTTCCTACATTGAAATTAAGGCTGGCAATATACTTAAATTCTTCTGACAAGACGAAACCATATAACTAATATGATTACGCCAGAATAATTTGGAATCCAAGTTTAAACCTAAATATTTAATGACGTTTGTAAATCAGATCCTCGAAAACGGACAGAATCAAAAACTTCAGGAATATTCTTCCGGGTGAATATTAAAACCTTAGATTTCGAAGGTGGTAAAAACAAATAAAATTCTTCACACCAATCATGTAATTTTGCTAGGGCTCTCTAATATCTATCTAATAAGACCCGTTAATGTAGCTCTTTAATGCACTAGAAAATTTAGGAAAGATATAGATCGCTGCAGAACCAGACGCGCCAAATATTGAAAAGCCGATAAGTAATAGTCATTTACGAACTGAGTGAACAGAAAATAAATAAGGGAAGTAATATTGGTGAATTAAGTTTAAGTGTTTTAGTAGTACTGAAATTACTGAACTGTTATTTAATATTAGTATTTATAGTTATATTATTATTTTATTTTAATTAGACGTACAAATAAATACTTTTTATTTAATATATGGGTTGTGTCAATTATTTGAACCTCCAAAATGTTTCAGTATCTACTTATAGCGTTAAGGCCGCTCTACAATTCGCAATTTTTTATTGCGTGCAATAAAAATAGCGCGTGCGCATTCAATGGATTTCGATCAGTTGGGTGCAATTTTATTAGTATTGCACGCAATAAAACAATTAGAACTGTAAAGCGGCCTTTAAAAGCAATTAAGTCGTCAAAAAAAAACCAATGCCATCACTTGGAGTCATTAAGCTAAGAAGAAAATAAGGAAGTAATCTTGTAAAGAAACAGTTGCTGCTCTTACTAGTCCTGTGACAAACCTACTTTGTATGCTTGTCGTTGATATCATCTCCGAACCACCAGCAATCTCAGAAATACTCATGATGTCACACTTGTTTGACATTGCGCTTCAGTTACTGTTCCCAGCACATGTAATCAGATTACGGAACGATAATTTAGTAACGCCAGTACTGTCAGCAGATTTTGGAACACACCCAAAGTCATTCATGAGGACCCATTGAAAATGGCAAGTGTTACTTCTTATCTTATCTCCTCCCTTCTCTGATAGAATGCATTTTAATAATGGAATAATGCGATTATGCCCATCACTAATATCAAAGGCCAAGACAACCATTAGAACCAACATGCAAATGAAATGCTATTCGATTTGTCAGAGTCTCTAGTAATAAATAGGAATAAATAACGAGTTGATAAGTAGTTTTAATATTCAGACTAGCAACTCATCTTATTTGGGTTGCCTATATTTGTACAGCTTGATTTTCTGAATAAAAGGAAGACGCTGTAGTGTATTTTATGATAACGTAGCTAATTTAAAGCTACCAGAAGAAACAAACCCGATAATTTAGTTGTAGTTACTCTGTACTGGTACTGCAACTTACTTTTGTTTATATATACACGGTAAAAGGTAAATACGACAACTGACGCTCAATTGAACATAAAATTACAGGCGTCGGTAGAAAAGTCCTTAATCACGGCTTGTTGTTAATGATTCATTCGTTTCTACTTATGCTGATCGAATTCTTAGAATGACCTCACCACAAGCCCATACTACACGTTTATTAATTGTATTATTCGCATTGCAGACAGAGCGGTCTGGTAGCTTCTACTGTTTATTTGAATGATACGTGAGCCGCATATGATGTAATATCAATACGTTAGTTTGTTTAACGATCTGTGGGATTTGTTTATCATTTTATTGTTTTTATCGTTTCTGTATTTTTCTGCGTAGAGTTTTATACACCAAGTGAACTCACGCGAGTTAGCGATGGGTAACATACAGGACGAAAGAACTGCGATAGATCATTTATATTAAGACGAGATGTTATCCCTAATAGCCAAATTTAAATTTCCTCAATTATTCTTAGTAACTTCATCTTTAAAAATAAAATTACAACATTTTTGTATTACATCAATAGTTATTTTAAATGCGTTACGTTGAAGTCACTAAAATTTTGGCGGGGAATTTAAATTTGGCATTAGGGATGTATTTAAGACAGTATGACGTCGCGAGATTTCTGGTTATCAAAATGTAAACAATTATTAGGTTGTGGCAACTGCAAACTGAAACGCAAACATAACTGTAACTGTCAAAAGTTAACAGTAATAACAAAATTGATAGATATTAAAGCCGGCTTCACAGAAGTGGAGAATGTCGCGGCGACATCTCTCCAACACGTCCGTACTTGCTGTGCCGGCGACAGATGAAATTGTTTACTTTTATAAGAAATCCGTTAATCCGTTAAAAAAACAGTAAATTAAGACCACTGGCATGTGTCAATTCTACCGATGACTTGCTGTCACTCATTGTTATTTATTTCAAATTTGTATTGAATATAGAAATGGTACTAATTGTACTAATTTAGAGCGGTAAACAGAAAAAAAAAACAAAATATAACCTCAATTATTTTGGCGACACCAAATGAAGTTCGGAAAATCCAACTACACTCGATGTCCCTGAAAAGATGAGATCACAAAGAGAAGGATTGAGGGGAATATCTGATGCTTAAATGTGACTGTTTGTTTAATTTTTTTTTTATTTAACCTTATGGAGAAAGTTGCAGGAAACATTCGAAAACAAAAAAAAAAAAGCTATTAACTTTTTCCTATAATTTTATGACAATTCCATGACAAATCGACGTTAACAAAAAAGTCTCGGGTATAGTGAGTTTAAAACTATTGTAACGATTTCGGGATTTAAATAAATCACCATGGCGATATGTTTAATAAAAAGTATTTATTTGAACACTTAAAGTCTAATAAATTAATGAATACTAATAAAACACTAATTCTAATTAATAAATAACTAAACACTACTTAAAAAACTTATTAAACTAATTATTCACTTAATTACTACTATTTATATTCACTGTTATCTGTTAAAACTGATTTATTTCAACCGCTCCTCGCTCGCTTCGACTTTTCACCATGCACTATCCCATATAGACTGACTGGTCCCACTGGCGCGCGTGTTTATATTTGCCGCGCTAGATTCGCGAAGAAATCTATAGGTTTGTTCGCTGGTACTACACTTTCCACACTGACTCCTACTTAAACAGGATAAAAGATTTACTCTTATGCATCTGCGAAGAGACAATATGCACCAGTGTAATCGGTGTAACACAGCGAACAACCTTATATATTTCCTGAAGGTTTTAGTGGATTCGCGCTAGAAATTTCATTGCGAATTGACGCTCCATACTCTAGCGCCCTCTATGAGCAGTCTCGTGATCTAAGAGATGGCGCCATCTGCCGCCACAGTAGGAAACCCAATTCTAATTTAAAAATAGACGCGCTCGTGCTACACTATGCAATACAAGCTGGCGCAAAAGTTGGTTCGACGGTTGTTCTTTGGCTGTAATTTATTTTTGCGAATGAAAACTATGGTTCTGCTTTTGGATTGTGTTTATTTGATATTTTAGTTTTTTTACGATAAGTCGAGAAAATGATACCGGCAAAGTGGTTGCCAGAATTGATGTGCATTGAGTTTGCATTTTCCGTCACTCTTTCTAGAACTTCCAGTTGCTAGGTTTTTCACATTCTTAACGGATATTCTCTTTAAGGGTTTCAAGCGTCTGAGGCTTGTTGACATAGACTCGTGACTTAGAAACCCCACAAAAAGAAGTCTGGAACCGTTAAATCGGGCGATTTTGCAGGCCAGTGCAAATTACGAATTACCGAAACGAGAGGTTAGGCGGCCCGTAAATGCAGCCTTCAGAATTTCGGTTGTGGCTCGTGCAGTATGCGACGTTGCTCCATCCTGTTGGAACCACCTGTTCTCAAGTCCCAATTCATCCAATTGAGGAAGGTGGAAGTCGTTGAGCATAGCTCTGTAGCGCTCGCCTCCGTGGCGTTTTTCGAAAAAATAAGGCCCGATGACGCCTCCAGCGTAAACAGCGCACTATGCAGTAACTTTGAGCGGATGTAATGGGTCTTCGTGTGTTATACGCGGATTTTCCGTGCCTCAGAAGCGATAATTTTGTTTATTTACATATCTACAGAGATGAAAATGGACTTCGAAGCTCATGTTGATTTTTTGATGAAAGTGTCTTCCCACTGGTCGAGATTCAGAATGGCTTGAGCGCAGGTTACACCCGCTTGGCGGCCAATGGGTAGCAGCTGATGCATTGAAAGACTTGAAGATGTTTCGCACTTCAAGTCTTTCACCCTGATGCCGATTGTGGCATGGCACGTGGTCTGATCGATACTCCGAGGTTCTCTGCGACATCTTCAGCCACAGTCGCGATATTCTCAGCAGAACGGCTGCTTCAGGGCCGAGCAACCTGGTAGTATCTCGTGTTTATCCATGCTCTTCTAGGCGAGCGGTAGTATTTTGGCTAAACGCCGTAGTGTTTCACCAATTGGTGTTGGACGATCGGAAATATGCGCCTAAATTTACACTGTGCCTATACCAACGAAGGAATAATCCGCAAGAAATCGAAACAATTGTTCGCGTTCCTTGTGGGGTATAGCGATCATGTCTTGTTGAGCGTCGTATTTTCTACCTGTTTACTTCACAAAGACAGAAACTAATATTTGCCGCCATTCGCAAAAAATTATACCATATTCCGATACGGATGATGCTTTTGGCGCCACCTAGTAGTTCTCAAACTGTTAATTTTATATCATCAATAAATGGGTGAAGCTGTGCAGATAATGCTTTTTTGGCGTTCTTTTTCTTCTTTGCTTTGGTTTCATTTTTATTCACATTATTTTATTTAGGTTTTTTTATGACCATTAAAGCGATGCAACATTGGTATACTGAATATGATAAAAATTATTATTTCTACCACGTTCGCGCTGCCCTTTAGATCCAAGTATTATACGCAATTAATCAATTTTTTGAAATGAAAATAGCTGATCTTTAAAATCCAGACATTTTGTGAATCTTTAAATATCTTTCTATAATTCATTGAAACGCTCTAAGAGTTTAATACAGCCCTTCTAGTTACAGATGCCCGGCCATTATTAATAGAACTTCGACAGTTCGATGTGGTGCACACTGTGTATGGATGCAGTATATGTTCGCAACACGTTAAGAAAACTTGTTTTGTTGCTTCAGAAAAACAAACTTCCCTAAATAGTTTCGCATAACAGAGCAAGATTCCTAATACATACTTTTTTTGGCATGACATACATTTTTTTTATGAACACATGTGCAAGTGCTCAATTGTTCGAGGAATGATAACGAACGCATAAAAGGTTCGTTATCACGATATTAAAATATTATTCACGTTGCCCAGTTGTTCAACTATACTTTCTAAAAAGTGAACTGCTGCAATGATATCTCACTTCTGTTAGTCATGAGAGCCATATTCGTAACAGTTATAGCATTACTCATACAGCAACTAATGCTTTCTGTTATTCCGCGCGAGGTATCATACTAGTTTTGAGCGACAGAAAAATGAATCATAAGCTAACCGCAAATGCATTGGAATTATATACATATGTTGTGCGTTCTTAGCATAATGTACAAGCGTTTGTTGTGCATGACGTAATTTATTATTTCGGACAGGAGAATACGTGAGACCTTGAGTGCGCTCAGTTTAAAGCTCCTCATATTTTGTATTTTGTCTCCAGAACTATTAAAAACACTTTTATATTTCTTTTTGTAAACAATATATGTAAGTTACATATTTAAGCATACATCAATGTCCACAATTCATTAGTTGGGAGTGTGTTAATAAAAGATCCGGATTTGCTAAATGCGGTAACAGTTCTTGGTAACGCGCCACAAGTAGTAGGTATACATATATTCACGAACCGGTTTATATGGAAAATTGAGGAATTCCCATATCAGTATTTATTTAAATTTCTTAGAATTATGACTTATGATTGTGTGTTGGATATTTACACAAACGATGTTTTTCCAAGACTTCGTTAATTAGATGCGATTTCTTTTTTTGTAATTGTTATGAGCAACTGTAATTGTATACTATTATTACACATCTGATGTCTCATAGTTTTGAAAGAATAATTATTTTTCAAGCAAATCCATGACATTTCTTTTTTTTATCTACATAATAAGCTCATACTACTAAATATTGAGATGCGGGTTCTCAATCTGTTTGCAATAGTTCTGTCATGAAATTTAGTTGTGTTTAAGGACAGGGGGTATGTATAAAATAGGTAGCTTAACAAACTTAATGCAAGTAGATGTTCCTTGGCAGGTAAATATGAAATTTCTTCGTCCTCATGCAAATTATATGAACAAATCCAAAATCATCGTTATGAATTCGTGTGTCTCGACTCAACAATAGTAGCATCTCGAACTCGATAGGTAGTCCACTAACGTTAGTACCTATGTAAATGGTGCTCGCAAATTTCTAAGTTGTGTTGCTCTTTTATCATAAAGATCTGTTGAAATGCTTGGTGTAGAATTAATAAACATTGTAGTATACAGGTGTATCAAATAAAAAAAGTAAATTTTGCTGGGTGTGAACTACACGATATAAAGAAACCCGGCAAACCGGATTTCATCATTAAAAATAAAAAAAAGGAAAATTTAAAACAAAATTCTTAGTCCGGCCTGATGCAAAAAAATCATGTTAGCCGCTAAAGTGGTATTATGTATAAATACATTGCACCATTTAGTTTATTCTAATGGTATGCCGAAGTTCATTTAACGTCATTCTGAATAATAAAAGGCCAACGGCAGTGTGTGTGCTTGTAAAAATAGCAAACTGAGGCAATTTTATTTTTATTTTTATAAAATAAACATTCCTTTTTATTAGACATTCTACGTAAGTCTAACAAAGTATTAATTTTTAAATCGATAGAGTTCGGTTTCACGGATATGCGACTTCAGTAGTTACAAAAAACGTAAATATTTTTCTTTTGCTTTGTCGATCGAGAGTTAGTTGTAAATAAACGGTACAATGAATCTGAGTTATTTCTTTTGGATTTATTTAATCAATAAGCAAATGAATTGAATCGAATTACACAAAATAAATTAGATACGAAATTTGCAACGCCTTCTTACTATGTGTCGCGCGAAAATGATTTTAATACATTCCGCGCTTTGCGATCTCAAGCTCGATTTCGTTTATATGAAGCATGTAGTCCTGAAAGGACGTTTTTTTCGAGCGGAAGAATTTAAATAAAATGTTGAAGTGCTTGCACTCAAGGTCCACAAAACTAACAGCGGTAATGCCTGAATGTAGTGGTATGTGGGGGTATATCGGGACAGCATTTAGGTTGGGAACAGGTGCGGCTCTACCCACGGCATTTACAAATATTTTTTTCTCGTTAATGCTTACAATAGACCCCTGTATTAAGCTTTTTGATTGTATATGATTACAGCTGCTCATATTATATATTTACCTCTATTCTGATACACCTGTTGTTTGAAAATACGTTATAAATGAGTTACGTATCACCGACAATTTTGTTAAGAAAATGTTTTCTCCACCTCAAAAACGCAAAACACTTTAATTTAATTTTAATGTCAGACGGAAGAGAAAAGTATGTTGTTTTAACGCACATTCCATCCAACACCAAATATCATTTGCTCCAACAGATTTTCTATTTCTTTCATAATTTTTATGTTGCGGCAACATTGAGATCTTAACACAAATTTTATGTTGATTTTACAACCGATTTTTGTTGAAATTACCGAATATGTATTTGGTCCAACTAAAACAAAATAACAAAAAACGTTTCGTTAAACCAATGCACGTATTTTTCTAAGTGTGGATATTCTCGTATTGCCTCATCCCCAGATATGATTAGAAGATTCATAAGAATATACAAGGAACATTGTTGGGAGTGTTCTTAAAACATCCTTAAGAATATTTAAAGAATATTTTTAACAGTTTAATATATTTAAAATCTTTCAAGACTACATGTTTCGCCGGTTTATGCTGCCACCTGTAGGTCTTAAAAATGTTACGGTGGAGCATGTAGTCTTAAAAGATTTTATACGTACAAACGAATTGAAAAAACTATATTTTTTCATTTACTATACATTAAACATAAGTTCATTTAATGGGATAAAATGAATATTCTTAAAAGTAAGTAAAAATACGCACATACTTATTTTAGAAATAAGTTACATACACATCTTTTATTACATAACAATGAGTGAATAACATAGATTCACATAGAAAATAGTTTACAATAGGTCAAATAGGAATTAATGTAGGGTTATGATTAATTTCAGAATGTTTCCGCACGCACTAAAGCCAAAAGTAGGTTCACTGTTGTTTAAAAAATAATTATACTATGTAAAAATAACTAGTAATGCTATCATAACGCGCTTTTAGTCAAAATACCGATCGTACACCCGCATATTACACGTCTTCTGATCGTTTTATCACTATTGTGCATAGCCTGTAGAATGTACAGCATTACAACATACATCAAGAACCGTTGATCTTAAAATGATAGGTTAGATGAGTTGTATTAGTACAAATTAGTGTTGTATGATGATGAGATGTAAAAGAATTAATAATAATTCATTACTGATTATTTGAAAATTAATGCAACATTAATAAACATGAAGCACATCTAGAGGTTAAGACACAAAATGAAAGCACAATGAAAGAACAGAAACAGGAACCGAGTATTGACGTGGCGACTGGTAGTCTCCGCTAAGGCGCGAATATCGAAATTTCAGCCAGTTAAATTTTTTGCATTATGATCGTAAGATGTATGTATGTAAGTAATAGAAGGGTGGTGTTACACTGCGACCTAAAAGATCTATTGTGTCATTATGATCCTAAAATACAGTATGTATTAGGTATATAACAATGCTCTGCTTTTAGATTAATCATATTTCTTATCCACTTATAATTTGTGTTTGAACTAATATACACAGAAGGTTGTACAAAAATATGATTGGAAAATCATTATAGAAATATCTGAATCTATATGAAGTCTATTTTATTTTGCATCTTACTTACGGATTAAATGACTTAATTTTTGAACAATATTAGTTTTTGAGTAAGCTTTATTCTACAAAATGTTACTGGAATATTTAAAAATGAATATTTTTAATTCTTTGCAAATATTCTAGGAATAATTTTATGTGTATATAAATATTCTAAATATTCGTAGAATATTCTGATAATAATTGGAATATTTAAATATCTAAAAGCATGTTTAAAGATTATTCTAGGAATATCCTCTGCTATTTGGGGCCTAATTCTATTAGAAGAATAATATACGGTGAGATTCAAAAAGATTGTCAATTCCGCTCCTGTAGATAGTAGCAGGGTGTAGGTATATGCCGCGTTTTTGTAATGGAGGTTTGAACTAAGTCAGTGTTACCACTATACTATTGTTGGTGATATTAAATGTAAATATAAACGGTTTGAAGAAAATTATAAGATCAACAAACGAAGGAAAATTACAACACGAACGCCAATGTCACTAAATGTCCAGAAAATTGATTTATTGTATGAAATTTGTATGTAGCTAACTTCACTCATTAAATCGGTTAATAAGTATAGATAAATTTTTCCGGAAAACAGTTTTTTTATTACGACAATCATTTTGAATCTCACAGTATCATATACTATAGTCGACAAAATTTAACTTTAGTTACTATGCATAAAGATCTTGCAATACGCACCTATGCCAATTTTGAAACGATATTGGACGTTAGACATGTGGTGGATGACACGGCTATATGTCTGTTTGTATTTTAAAGCGGCGCTAGTTAAATTTTGACGATTACAGTATACATCAGTATACCCGTATTCATAAAATAGATACAAAAAAAAAAAACATATCCGCAGCTCAAAAATAATGGTAAGTCCATAAAGCCTGCCGAAATCGGAGTTACCACCATTTTACCTCTGAGGTGCTGATATGTTTATGATATAGTATGATTAAATATTACACAAAACAAACAAACAAACACCATCTCACTAATCTCCGTCCGCCGCAAGCTGTTTTTTTTTCGTAGAATATCGTATTATAAATACCGCGAAAAGTGATAAAGGTTAAATAAAATATAATACTAAGAATTGATATGTACTTTATCAGAAATGCTCGCATGACAAGATTTAATCAAGATTGGATATAAAAATTTATTTGAAATGACGTAAGTGACAGACAATTGTACATAAGATAAATACATATGCCATAAGACAAATACTCGCGATAAAAAGTAATCTGTATAACTAATTGTCACATTGGCAGTTTATATTTGTCAAAGGATTTTCAATCTTATTACTTTTAGAAAGGAATTTTTATAATCAGCGCTTTGTATTACTTTTATAAACACACTCATTTCACGGAATATTCGGTGAAAATCTTTAGGCTGGCCACATTCATTGGTTCACTATTAAGCTCATTTTTATCGTGCTTTTATCTAAAGATGTTGAGGTTATGCTTAAAAATGAAATGTCAATAAATAATTCTATTAAACATTTTTTTTTTTCATTTGAAGAGAATTGACAAACGAATCATCATATTAATTAAACAATCAACTACACTTTCTTTACCGAACATCTAAATTTTCACCTAAAACCATCCGTAGAATGCTCTTCTGAAATTTTGTATAACGTTTTAATAAGATTTTTGTAGTTGCATCGCAGTTAGTGGGCTTTTTCTTAGTTCTTGCCAACCAACAGATAAGCTATAGTTTAAAAGGGTATAAATCAAAAGTTAAAACGGATTCTACAACATTTTCTTTTATTATTATTATAAGAACGCCTATGTACTACAAAACTGTATATTTACAGCTTACTTTCATTGAGTTTACATTAAAGAATTATATACAACACTACACACAACATACCGCTAGGCAGTCAACCGCCATTTTTAAATGTGGCGTAATCCAAACGGCAGCATTGCAGCTATACGAAGTTTTGGCATTTCAAATTTGTTATTTACTGTTTTTACTAAGATTTAGTTTAGTTTAATATACGTTCTAATAATAATTCTCTATAAATAATATTTGCGATTTACCAATCGTTTCCTCCATCTTGTCAAAATTTAAATTTTCCACAATTATTCTTACTGACTTCAACATTGAAACACGAAATTATCATTGGTTTTGTACTAGATTACTAGTGATTTGTTATTTACTGTCTTTACTAAGATACAGTTTAGTTTAATATACATTCTAATAATAATTCTCTATAAATAATATTTGCGATTTACCAATCGTTTCCTCCATCTTGTCAAAATTTAAATTTCCCACAATTATTCTTACTAACTTCAACATTGAAACACGAAATTACCGATGGTTTTGTATTAGATTACTAGTTATTTTGATGTCTTTCTGTTGAAGTTACTAAAAATAATTGTGGGAAATTCCAACAAACTTTCTATTTCATCAAGTCTAAAATCATACCAGTCGTGTTGAGCATCTCAACTTCCTGGATTATTTCAGTATCAAAAAAGAAAGCACAAACTTCGTTGAGTGATTTGTCTCCATGTTCTGCTTTTATATTTTGGAAGTTGTATCTATCAGGTTCAGAATGAAGTAGCTACCACCACACTATCACTAACAACTAATACTAATAATAACACTTTAAGTTAAATACGCCACTGGCATTATAAATGCAAGTGTTATAGGCCAAAGGTGCATATACGCATCCTTCACATGTTTCTACAATTTCGAGTATAATTTCGAAATTCTGACTAAAAAAAACAAACTTCATGTCTAAAATGCATGTTTTGCAGATGCTGCCAAGCAAAGTCTTTCTAGCATTACAACAGTTGCAAAAAAATCATAATTCCGTGATATATGCATTAATGGTCGATTTTACATAAACACGTACGTACGAGTATAAAGGCCGCTTTACAGTTCGCAATTTTTTTATTACGTACAATAAAAATTGCATGCAATAAAAAAAATGCCAACTGTAAAGCGGCCTTAAAGTATTCAAACATATTTTTAAAAAAAAACTAATTGTTGAAAATGTTATACAATCTATAGGTTCATATATGTATATATTATTATATTAAATAACTAGATTTATATGTATATACTACCGGCCATTGAAGTTAGGACTACTATATAGTATAATTTTAAAAAATCATTTAAAAAAAAAGAAAGTGACAGTAGGACTTTTGGTTTAAAATTGCTTGGGTTTTCGAAAAATAAAACGAAGTATAAATTGGATGAGTATCAAGTGCATAAATTAAACTTTTGACCAACATTACAATGTGAAAATCTGGACGTCATAACTGTTGGAGGTTAAAGGAAGATCATCTTATGATGATTTAGCCTTTTTGGCATATATGAGTTTGATATGTATATGTATATACATAGGTATAATTTGTATAGTGCCAATAAATTGATATTATTATTATTATTATTTTTTGTAATATTTAATACTTTTAACATTATTAAGCATAACAACAAATATTTAATACGGAAATTATCATTAAAATAAGCCTATTAAAGAGAACATTTAATTTAACCTCTAATAACAGGTAATAAAACCATTACAAACGATATTTAAAGAAATACCCATAAGCATATTAACAATAGAGGGGTGGGTCGACAGGGTTATAAAATTTCACGTGGGCGTGTTTTAAAGGCCTCCCACCATAGCAGGGAATAATTGATATCGTATTTGCTGTAAATTATTTTATTAGTAAATCAGTTACGATACGGTTGTTCAATGGTGGTGTTTGTGAAAACAGTATTTAAAAAATTCCGAAAGAAAAGCCGATAAGTGTAGAAAAGAGATCGGCTGTTGTCACATTACACGAGAAAGAACATTTTGTGTGTGTGATAGCAGAAAAATTAGGAGTCACAAAATCTACAGTCCATTATATTATTCGTCGCTACCGAGACTCCGGAACATTCGAAGATCAGAATCGCCCAGGTCCGTCACGGATAACAACCCTCGCGAAAGATCGACGCCTTAAAGTGTTGCACAAGAGAAATCGGCGATAGACGGCGCGCGAAATCGCAGCGGAAATGAATGGGGACACGAACGACCGATATCTTCAACAACAAGTAAATGCTGATTAAGGGAAGCCGGTTTATTCGGTCGCGTTGTGGTAAGACTGTTGCTCCGTCGTGGGAACCATCAAAAGCGATTACAGTGGGCCGAAATTCATGGAAATTGGACCACAGAAAATGTCAGAAACGTTTTTTGACTGACGAGTCCAAATTCGAAGCGTTTGGGTAGAACCGCAGGGTTTTTGCAAGACGCAGGAAAGACGAGCGAATGTTGCGCGATTGTGTCGTTCCCAAAGTAAAACGCGGTGGTAGTTCATTATGATTTAGGGTTGTTTTAGCAGTGCGGGGACCGGAGATCTGGTAAAAATTGACGGCATTATGTGCAAAGAAAGTTATAGAGGTATACTGGAAGAAAATGTAACGTTAGCATTGCGGTTGATTGGAAAGAACTTTTGCGAATGATAATGACCCCAAACACACGTCACGGATCTACAATGATTATTTCGCCTCTCAAGTAGAAGATAATGTTTCGGAAATCATGCCTTGACCTCCGCAAAGTTCGGATTTGAATCCCATCGAAATAGTGTTGGATGAGCTGGACAGGCGAGTAAGAAAAATCTTCGAAAAAGCGCCTGCGGCGACTTCCCCAAGTTAGTTAGTTACAACTAGAGACCGGATTATATGCAAAGAAAAACTGGAATATATGCGCATATATATGCATCGATTTTTGAGAAAATATGCATAAAACCTGGGCATATATGCAAAAAAAATTGCGACAATATGCAAAATTTGTACAATAAAAAAATAAGAGAGAAATTTAAATTAACTTTATTGCACAAAATTTTTTCACACATATTTCTAAAACAATTTATAATTAAATGCTTTTCAAAATTGTGTAAAAGAAAGTTTTGTCCTCTATCAGAATACATATGTTTCGAAATAGAAAAGCTTCTTTCAACATCCACAGATGTAATTGGTGCATTTTTTAACTTTGCAATACATACAAGTCGAAATCGTTTACTGCTTCACCTTCCAAAATTTTCTCAACTTTCTTCAATTTCAAATACCCCGCATTTTTATTTATCACTTTTTTAAATTTATCGTATATAGAATTACCTATTGTACCCTTAACCATCTTACATAGCATATCAAATTCGTCTACTATTTCGACTGATTCCGAGAGCGACATCTCTTGAGTTTCTAGTTTACGAATGGAACTTGAAACAAAACTATAATTTGACTTAATATACAAAAGGTTTTGTAGCAATTCTGTTGATGTTACTATCTTTTTACAGTTTTCTAGAGCAATGCAGTCAGTAATGATTTCAAGAATTACATTTTTTATTCCTTCAAACTTATCGGCAAAAAAAATTGGAACCATGTACCCCATCTCGTAATAATCGGTTCAGGAGGCAATTTAATACCAGGAAGTCGCTCCTTATAAAATTAGATTCGAAAAGGTGCTTTTAAAAATACTTTTTTGACATTGCTAATTAAATCATTAATCAAAGTGAATTGATTCCTAATGTCTTCGGCTACACGATTGAACCCATGAGCTAAACAAGTGGTATGAATAATGTTACTATAAAAAAAAATTCAATTTTGCGCGGCTTTTATCATGTATGGTGCAGCGTCGGAAAACATTAGTAAAATTTTTTCATAAGGTATACTTCCAGGTAAAAAGAAATTTGATAAACCTTCTTGAACGAATTGGGAACAAGAAATTAAATATGATTTACCTGCAATATCTTCATGAAGAATTCCCATTAACAAATGAGCAATATAACGGCCACACTTATCCGTACTTTCATCTGCCATGATATAAATAAAATTATTCCCTACCAATTGTTGAATTTCTGCTATTGTTTGCTGGTAACAAGATGTGACATAATTTTTTTCGTAAGGTACTTTTGTCAGGTATATTATGTTTGCAATATTTTTGCAGAAATGATTGCAAATTAGCATTGTTTAATCTTGCTAATAGTTGTTAGACGAAATTAATGCGTTACACAGATCCGCATTATATTCTTCTTGTTCTGAGTTTCGTGATGTTGATGCTACACAGTGACGTATAGATTGCTGCACACATGCGGATCGCTTTAGTTTTTCACATTTTCCAATATGTGATGGAGTTTTAGCGTGTTGATCAATCAGATATTTTCTCTCAGAAGACACCTACAACAATAATTGTCATTTTATATCAAAAGTTAAAGAATTTAAAAACAATTGTAAAGCTTTTAGTAAAATTAAACTTACCAGTTTACTGCAGGCTCGACAAAATATTTTGTCGCCATCCTTTACCTGTTCAGGATATGGCTTAATCCATAAAGAAATTTTGTTCGCTATACTCATTGTATGTACGCACAGTATTTAAAAACGTAACACAATTACATGCTGTTTCGCTCAAAGATATTCAATGAATGAATAGTTTATTTGGAAATTAATAATAATAAAACTTATTTACCACGTCCCTTCTGCTAGGCGAAATTAAACACCTGCAGTTCTTGGAAAAAAGTATTAGAGAAACCAATGCAAAAGATTTATCATTTCTGAGAATTGTCGGTTGTCGATCTACATTAGGAATTACTAGGAATTTTTACTAATAGAAAGGATAAGAAAAAGCTTAAATATGCAATATATGCAACTTTTGTAAAAATATGCATAGAAATGCCCTAAATATGCAATATATGCAATTACTAATTAGCGCTAATTAACTTCAATTAGTGTAATACGTCTATATATAGACTATAATTAAACATATGCAAAAAATAAAATATATGCACTTTGCATATAATCCGGTCTCTAGTTATAACAATATATCCCAGGAAACTCTAACAAAATAAACAGGATTCTTCGACGAGAAGAAAGTATAATATTTTAAATTATATTTTATTTTATTATTTATTTCTTCTTGTTATTTGTTTATACTTTTGTTTCTATGAATACATTTTTATTTTCTTTCGCACTTTGCATATAATCGGGTCTCTAGTTATAACAATATATCCCAGGAAACTCTAACAAAATGAACAGGATTCTTCGACGAGAAGAAAGTATAATATTTTAAATTATATTTTATTTTATTATTTATTTCTTCTTGTTATTTGTTTATACTTTTGTTTCTATGAATACATTTTTATTTTCTTTCGCACTTTGCATATAATCGGGTCTCTAGTTATAACAATATATCCCAGGAAACTCTAACAAAATAAACAGGATTCTTCGACGAGAAGAAAGTATAATATTTTAAATTATGTTTATTTTATTATTTATTTTCTTCTTGTTATTGTTTATACTTTTGTTCTATGAATACATTTTATTTTCTTTCGCACTTTGCATATAATCGGGTCTCTAGTTATAACAATATATCCCAGGAAACTCTAACAAAATAAACAGGATTCTTCGACGAGAAGAAAGTATAATATTTTAAATTATGTTTTATTTTATTATTTATTTCTTCTTGTTATTTGTTTATACTTTTGTTTCTATGAATACATTTTTATTTTCTTTCGCACTTTGCATATAATCGGGTCTCTAGTTATAACAATATATCCCAGGAAACTCTAACAAAATGAACAGGATTCTTCGACGAGAAGAAGTATAATATTTTTAAATTATATTTTATTTTATTATTTATTTCTTCTTGTTATTTGTTATATACTTTTGTTTCTATGAATACATTTTTATTTTCTTTCGCACTTTGCATATAATCGGGTCTCTAGTTATAACAATATATCCCAGGAAACTCTAACAAAATGAACAGGATTCTTCGACGAGAAGAAAGTATAATATTTTAAATTATATTTTATTTTATTATTTATTTCTTCTTGTTATTTGTTTATACTTTTGTTTCTATGAATACATTTTTATTTTCTTTCGCACTTTGCATATAATCGGGTCTCTAGTTATAACAATATATCCCAGGAAACTCTAACAAAATGAACAGGATTCTTCGACGAGAAGAAAGTATAATATTTTAAATTATATTTTATTTTATTATTTATTTCTTTTTGTTATTTGTTTATACTTTTGTTTCTATGAATACATTTTTATTTTCTTTCGAATTCCTGTCGTTTTTATTTAGTTTGCAGTAATTTACTAGTTGTCCTAACATCAATGGCCGGTAGTGTATGTATTTTTATTGCAAATCATACAATTTCTGCAAGTTCAACAATTTTGTGATGTGCCAGTGGTAATATCGTCATTCCTTTAGTTTTTATTAGTATTATCATCATAATACAATTATTATAGATTCTCTAACTTCTCAGTCCGAAAGTAAGTGTGAATCATAATCATAACATTTCGAAATTTCCCAAGCAGTTGCACCCATAAAAATCAGCAGCAATAAAATTCTCTCCGATGATAATAAAAGGAGCTCGGAAAACCGATGAATGAACTTCCATTCACGGACTTTCCACTGTAATGCGACGTTTCTGCGACCCGTTCAGTTCTACCCACCGGAATAGGCAGCGAATGCGCTTTCCAAAGACGAGCGGAGCAATTGCAATATCTTCCGAAGTTCGCAAAACCTGCTGCGCGAAACGACGACCGTCCGCTTTGACGTGTCGCCGCCGTTTAACCGCGACGTTGCCAAGTCGCCCGTTCCAGCGCTTCGCCTCATTCATACTCGGCGGCATCGGGCGGCCGAAGAAAGGGAAACGAGGCAACGGCGCCGACAAGGACGAAACGGGAGATTCCACAAGCGAGACAACAACGGCTATAACCTGTTATGTAAAACAAGGACAAGTGCGCTGGCATATAATAGAGACGCAGTAGGCGCGTAGCCTACGATACAGAATACCGAAAGCGTCGTATGTGTGTTTGTGCCGTGAGATTCCGATGTAGTGGAATACGTGCCCACGCGTTCAAGTGAGAGGCACGACCCTAGGAAATTCCGCTACGGGGTGGGCAGGGGCGAAGGGGGAGGGGACTAAAAGGCAAGAAGAGAGCTGTTTGCGTCGTGCATATACGCAGGTAACGCAAGGTGAGGTGAGGTACACTTTAATGACGGAACTAGAGAGGCGGTTGTTTGCGCACTGGATGGTCACCATCAAGATAAAGCTCCACGGAATAAATTTATAAAACAATTCGTTTTTTTTTTTTTTTTTTTTCGTAAAGTTAACAGAAGTACATGAACTTGATTGGAAAATGTGAAGTTTACATTTTCATTGAAACACCATCAACCTTCCTCTATAAAACGTAACCACAAAATCGTTTTATTCCTTGTATTTTTGTTATGTACTTAAGCCATGTTCTGACTAGCAAACATTTTGCTGCAAATTGATTGCAGCAAACCATTTTTGGCAAGTTTGAACTGCTCAAAAAACATATTGCAGCAAAAAGATGTTGTTGGTGCAAGTTATTGCAGCAATATATCTTGCGTAGGTGTGAATAGATAACTTTTGATTGCTCGTACGGTTTGCATGTTTGCCACGGTCGATTGCACGTGTCAGTCGCAAGAAAGTGTTTGCACGAGATGGCCAAATTTGCGTGGACAAAAGAGTTGACCCAAAAATTAATAGCAATTTATGAATCTAATCCCGAATTATTGGAGGTATCAAATGTGGATTACAAAAATCGCAATAGGAAACAAAGCATTATTGAAACGATATCAAAACAGGTAAATATTTGTAAAAATGAAATACAAAAAAAAATCCATAATCTACGCACACAATTCCTATAGGAAGTGCGACGTATTAAAAAGAAAAAAAAAAAGTGGACAGGGAACTAGTGATAATTATGAAAGTAAATGGGAATTTTTTGAATTATTAAAATTTATTTCTACAAACATAGAATGTTCGCCAACTATAAACAATCTGGTAAGTTGGTGGTTGTAAACAAGTAGTAAATGAGTAAATTAAATGTGTTGGTATTGTCAGTAAACTTCTCCTTCAGTAGATAGAAAATAATCTCGAACTCATCGCGGACATCTTCTGCTATGATTCTCATGAAATTTACAAAACTGCGGGCATCTTCATTTCTCAGTTCTTGTAGAAGTTTATTATGGAAACCCAATTCGTTTCTTTGACGTATCCATATCTTCCTTTTCTTATTTTTACTTGTTTTATTCCTTTTCCTTTTTAACAAAAGCATTACTGCCGCAGCAACGATTGCTTTCACGGACGACATATCAACTTAGCTGTTAGAAGTTTCAAATCAAACTGATGCAAGATACATGTGCCAATGTGAATAACTACGCAATATTTTGCAGCAAGTAGGGCCACAGAAATTTGCATAAGTCATGCGATTCACTTGCAGCAACAAGTTGCATTTATTTTTTTGCACAAGTGTGAACAGAGCTGCAAATATTTGCCGTAAATGTTTGCGCAAATTGTTTGCTAGTCAGAACAAGGCTTTAAAATTATTCATATCTATTTGTTATCCATTCAATTAATGCCAGAAATATCCACTAAGACACTTCTCGATATTGTTTGATACTCATATCTCTTTAACATTTATTCTTTTTGTCCTTCTAGATCTTTGTCGAAAACTCGAAGTAAGAAGTAATATCTACATGTATTTGTTGACTTTAAAATGATCTTAGTCCTGCAGAGTTCGGAAATTCTAGGCAATAAAATTTTCTAAATAATATTTATTTTGCTGCAATTTTCGAAACCAACAAATACCTAATTGATGAAGGTAATTACATAAACTCTTATGAATTTTTTATGAAACTGTAAGCTTTTTTCCTCTTTCAGTATATCTATCTCGAAAGTCATTCAGCGAATGAGTAGTAGCGACTTATTGTCTTCTTGCAACCCATAAACGGTCTTACGTAAATTTATTTTCTTATTCCATTCAATTAATCTTTAATAGATTGTGTCGATGGTTGAATGATTTGCAATCTTTTACTCGCAAAACGCTGGTTCTATTCCAGAGCGAGTCAAAAGTCACGGGTGCTATTTCAAACATTTTGCTTTCTGTAGATCTAAAGAGAAAAAAAAACATATTTGGAGGAAAATAAAATAAAATTAATGATAATTAAGTTAGATCAGAAATCATAGCACTTACCGTAGTACATTTATCATTTATAAACCATCAGCATTGGGTTTGCACGAACATGTTAAGTGGTCAAACTTTAAGTGACACTTAACATGTTGTATGACACTGTATGAAAGTTGTAGTAATAAATACAAAATATCACCTTCAGTGTCCGTTAAAATTATACTAGCCCAGTGACGGTATATCTATAGTCACTGAACTAGACTTTAAACGGGCCTGAAACACTTCAACTTCAACAAACTTATCGAATTAGATTCCAATTGCAACTCGTCAAGTGATTGCATATTTGCACAAGGCGGAGAACAGTTTCCTATATAGTTCAGGCTAATTAAGAAAATTTTATTGCATCTACAGGTGTGCATGCACTATACTCTTCATAGTCCGGCGCTTATTCCCAATTTTTTTCTCGGCTTGGTGACTCACAACTGTTACACTGGAGTAACACACAAAACTAGACTAACTAGTGGGCGTAGAATATCAAAATCATACATGTTTACGCGAGAATCAAAAATAAAAGTCTTCAATACAGATAGTTAATGACGTCTTATATGTTTTGTGTCATAAATTCCACGATTATTATAAACAAGCTTCAGATGGCAGAACTGCATTTTCAGTTGGACTGCTAATATTCACAATTTACTTAACCAATTGTCGCGTATTCTACCTTTTTCTAATACAGCATTGAATGACACAATTACTATAGTTACTGAAACTCCCCCAGAACTGTAGCCAATAATCAATCATTATCTTCGATTCTATTGCGATTATAGGCTTTAGCGATAATAACAATCCGTCAGCATCTCCGCGTCGTTGTGCTGGCAAACCAGCAACGACTACGATTTCCGTGAGCGACTTAACTCGACCAGTCCCCCGTACGGCAATGTTGTTAACATATTCATCTATATTTAGACAGTGATAGCATTGGTATCTTTGTGTGTATGTGTACACAGAGCAGCCGATAATTCGATATCTAAATCGCCGAAAAAAAAAACATCATCTGTCATCGCGCCGTTCACGTAAGCGGCGCACAGTGGTTCCAAATCGATATTTTTTTGCCAAAAATCTGTAACTTTGTCATCTTTGGACCGATTTTCATAAAATTTGTATGAGTACTGCTAAATAGTTGAAGTTTAATGTGAACAATTAAAAACTATGAAAATATTATTACTTTATTAAGAAAAAAATATCTACATATGAAGATGTGTAATTAATTCACCTTAAAAGATTAAATTATAAAAACTAATATAATAAACACTACTTATTAATATAACAATTATAATAATGATGTATACAAAGAATTATATGTAGCTGTTTATAATTTTTCATATAAAATATGATATTCGGCATTTTTAAATGCGGACAAAGTGATATAAATTTTATCCACGTGTTAAAAGTAATAGGCGAAATGATACAGAGTCACAAC
The DNA here is from genome assembly GCA_004143645.1 of Protaetia brevitarsis. Lineage (NCBI taxonomy): Eukaryota > Metazoa > Arthropoda > Insecta > Coleoptera > Scarabaeidae > Protaetia > Protaetia brevitarsis. Next base: position 1,890,663 of record RXPK01000126.1, read on the forward strand.
TTTCGAAATAATAATAAAAGTTAAATCAATTATAAACTAAGCGGTACATAACGTTATACAAGATACCTGTTTTTACGTTATTCATCACTATCTAGTAAATTTAATGTTTCTCATCGAGTTCTATATGCTTCGGTGTATGTTCTTTCTAAGACCACTTATAAATGGATCCGATGAGCATAATAAAGTATGAAAAACATCTTCATTCGTAGCTGTTCTCGAACATTTTCTAGAATGATGCAGTCGGAATTTTTTGTAGTCCTTGTTCTAGATTCTTGAGCATCTTCAGATAGTTGTCCAAGAGGTAATATTGAATTGTATGTAATGATGCTCTCTCCATGAATAAGTACTTTATGAACTGAAGATGGCATATAGTACCAATTGTATTTGTTTACATAGAGTTCAGCTGTGGATCGTGCGTATTCACCAAACTTCTGGGATTTATTTCCTACCGCACGACATAGTTTGAAGTATAATATAAAATCTTCTTAGTAATGTTTCATCAACTCCTGTTATTTGGGATGTACAAGAGGAATTGGCAAAAAATTTCTTGCAATATTTCCGTCATTGGTATTGCCGCTAACTTGACGGGGTTTGTCAATTATTAAACCAATTCCATTACGGAACGATCCTGCACAAGTTGCTTTTTAGCCGCTTTTAGTTTTTTATTTTCTCGGTGGTAGCCGACCTTTTTGGAACGGTAGATTATAGGATACATGAAGTACTAATTCCATAAACCTAATCCAGGCATGCAAAGTTGAAAAGACCAAACCTGAAAGTTTCTTCTCTTTCTGGTTTTTGACTTACTCGTGCAAGATCATTCATTTCACTTGGTTTGGCAAGACATACATTACAGTTAGCACTCGATGGAGTATTCGTCAAAACTTGAACAACTTTACCATCGACCATAGTAAAATATAATGTGTTTTATAAAAAAATGTTGCTGTATTTATTAACACGGAGGATGGTATTAATGCAAGTATTTGAGATTCGATATCTGTAACTATACTCCTAGTTTTCTCAGGAGTTTCTTTTGCAAACTCTATAAGGATAGGACGACAAAAACGTACTGAAGGCGATGGATTCTGCAAAAGACACTTACATCCACTTCACTAACAAGCTTAAGTGGTACGAGCGATGCTATCAGAGATTTGCATCTGATATTAATTTGCTTTCACCTGATAAATTTGTTTGTACTCGCTTTGTCCAGAAGAACCATCACATCCCCACTTACAGTACAAATCAATCTTGCGTCACCACCAGGGAGTTTAATGGAATCAAGCATCAATAATCTAGTAACTGTATGATCTAAAAGAGACTGCAATTTTATTTTAGCACCTATATCTCTTTTTTCTTTGTTATCTGGATAACACTGGGTTTTCGCTTCGAGCACGTACTTGTACGCTGGAACAAATTGAGGTTTTTATCTGTAATACATTTTCTAAAGTACTCATACTGTTGTTAGTTAAATCTAGATCTAGTAACAATGCAAGTGCTTCGTCATTCGAATAAGGCACCAGAGATATCTTTTCTTCCCATTAAATTCTTATGAAGCCATCCAAGGTTTCTGTCGGCATAGAGCGTAACTGTTCAGTTAATGCAGCATGTTTACATTTTCCAATTGATTTTACGCCTTGTATATAGGAATGGTGAATATTGATCCAACCCAGATTCCCTGAACAGTCTAATGGCTTGTCTGTGCTTGCTTCTGGCCGATGATAATTTCATAATATTCGCACGGTCTTTCTCGTTACTTGCATGTGATGTAGATGGGCCTCCTCTTCATCGAATTGCATACGAAAATCGCCATTAAGCCACTCAGCATATCTTGTCAAAAATATGTCTTTAGATCTGCCAGCTTTCCATCGCTGTTTTGAATTCTGGCAACAAATATTTTTGAATTCTTGCAACAGTACAGGTGTTATTTGCTTCAGTTAAACAGGAAACTTCTTTGATGTACATATGCACTGTACTTTCCATTTCTATTAAACGAACGCATACTTGCGTTTATTAATATTTATATAGCTCATTGTTTTCTATTTAAGTGGTTTTAATATGAAGAAAGATGTTGAAAAACATGTAATACAGGTTTCTACAGAACTAACAATTGTATCTTTGTGCTAGCTTTATACTTAGTACTTACCCAAGAATATCAAAAATGTATTTTGGTGCAAATAGAAAAATAATGATGATTCTAGAAATTTGCGGTTGTTTTGATTATTTTTATTATGCCAGTAACAAACACGGATTTGGTTAATAACGATATTTTCTACCTTATCAACTACCTAATCAACTAATATATATTGATACTATAAATATGCGGCATATGCCACAAATAAAAATATCAGATAGGTACCTATTATCTATCTTTACGTGTACGGCACATACAATAAGAACATTTAAGCAGGAATGTTTATATCTAATATATTTTTAGAATTTTATAATCTTTATAATGTATGTACCTTAGAGGGCACATATAGAATTTTATTTTATTCATGTAATTAAAAACATATATTGTAAGCATTTACGCTATGAATTAGAAAGTAATAATATGCAAGCGCGCTCCTGTTCCCAATTTTTTAATTTTCACATAGAAATGCAGCGAAATGCAGTTTGAGTTTTAGTACATTTTATAGACAAATATATTAGCTTCCAAATGTAAGTAAATAGCTTGACCGGGCAACCCGGCGAATAGTTAAAAGTTTAGTTAAAGTAGTTTTATCTAATTTTCAGCACAGGTATAAAAAACGATTCTACAAAAGAAACTAATGTATTTTTTAATTAGAAGTTATAGGTCTGGAAGTAGATGAAACACTCGTTCTACTGATATATAACACATTAGTAAATATTGATAAAGTATTAGCTTATTTCACTACACATTCAATGCACGCGCGTATGCCTCTCTCGGAATAATCGGAAACGCTCAACTTTAAGGCACTGTAAAACAATAGCGGAAGCTTAAAAAAAAGAAAATTTGGTAAATAATACTTTAGTATGTACACTTTACTATAGTAACAATTTCGAACATCAAGGATGACATCGCCAAAATGCATTTTTGGCAAATCTCTATATAGACTGAAACCACTGTGCGGCGACCAGTTGAGAGATTTCCAGTTTCGTAGCGGCAGTTCGGTTTCGGAACGCAAACACGCAGCCACACGAACCACACATACACACATTAAATTCAGTCGTCAGTCGGTTGTCCAGTGAGCGCGCAACATATGCGAACCTGAAATTTCGAACTGGAAGAGAGGAGAAAAAAAAAACACACGCCCGTGGACTTTGAACCCGCAGGTTTTCGAGATGGAGTGGGACGGGTAGAGGTGTTTAGAACGAGACGGCTAGAATCACGGCATTTTACACTCGACACACAACACAATAACACACACGTACACGCACACAAGCGCGCGCAAGAAAACGGCTAAGGTGAATCCAACGGCAGACAAAGACGGTCGAACAAACAGGTTTGAAAGTTTTCTCGGAAAGAGGTGGAATAATAAGCAAGTGTACGGGTGGGAGTGAGAAGGACGCAGGGCGATTCCAACATGGTAGAAAGAAAGGAGCGCAGCGAATTACCCAGAGTATCGCCGCCGGTGGCGAATGAGTGAGACGATAGGCGTTAGTCATTCGGTTTGCGCGAGTGAGACGGCCTGACAAGTAAACATGGCGCCGTACTAGAGCCAGCATATCATATTTTAGTGTGTGTTGTGCACGCAGTATCTCTAGATTTATCTCGATAAAAAAATATCCTCCGCGTTACAATAATATCGACTGCTCCGGACTGCGAGATAACTGCGCGAAAACACTCGGCGACACGACAAGTAGCGATGTGGTGTAACAAGATAACAACGCAACGTGAATAACCAGAATGTGCGATTGATTCTTCTCCCGATTCTTTTTTTTTAAAGGAAAAATTAAAGAGGTTAGTTTAAGATAAACAAGAAGTGCCAACGACCAGTGTGTACATTTATATATTCCACTTTTACTATCAAATCCGTTTCTATATACATCGTACCTATCGACGTTTATAAATATAACGCGTTCTAAACCGTGTCGTGTGCGATATGCCAATGTTCGTCGAGTAATTGAAACGATTGAACGCGTGCGAAAGAGTGCCAAGCGTTTTTACATAATGTAAACAATGCGTAAACAACAGTGGAATCGTGGATGAATCCTCGCTTCCTGCACCGAACGTAAGTAACCTAATTTATTTTATTATTTACGTCTGCATCTGCTGATTGTTATTGTTGTTGTCGTGCTCGGCAGCGCGGGGATGCCATGCTCCGTCCTACCGTACGGTCTGACGATTAAGATTGAGCGTGTTTTAATTAAAATTTTCGTGAAATTCCGCTGGAGCGTTTTTTTGCACGGTATTGTACTTTGGCGCCGCGTTGACTATCACTTTGGCGTCATACGCTGTCTGTCTCGCAGTTGCTTCCCCCTTAGCCCCTCGCGGATTCTTAACTGCTCGTATCCACATATACTCGCACATACGACGGCCCCGGAGTCGTTCGCGGTGTGACGTCCGAGAACGAGTCGAATGCCAGCGATTCTTTTTTTATTATTTCCGACTACCACACTGGACGTATCACGAATTTAGAATTAGACGAAAGCCGCTATCGGTTCTGTGAAAACGCCTCCTCTTTCCAGTTCCTTCGGGATCGGCTTTTCCACCTAAAACGAGCTGCCAGCCCCTTGCTGGGCATCCGTTGCGGGCAATTTGTTTATGTCGATTGTTTACCTCCAGCGGTGTCTAGATCTACATACACGCATCAAGCGCTTTCTGGGAATTGTGGGAGGTTAGGTATTTAAATCCGGGAATTTTCATTATGTCAATGTCTATTTTAGTATTCTGGGGATCCGTTGTGTTGGATCTTCAAGCGGTTTATTTCGGGTGGAACGGGCCGACTGACGCTGAAAGCTGTTCATATACTCCCTGCAGTATGCGCTGCAAAACTTTTTAATCGTGGCACTATTATTATTATTATTATTATTATTGTTATCATCGCAAACTGACTAATGGTTGACGTCCTCATCATCTCATCTCGCAGAGTGCTGATAAATAAATATAAATTTGATACGTCTGACAAGTTACAGCGCACATCACAGGGTTTGTTGCCTACGTGAGTTGTTTCTGTTTCGAATCGCGTGCTCGTGAAATTGGAACGCGAACGTGTTTGCCGTTTCCCGGCGAGTGCAGAGTCATGTTCGATGTTATTTCTTTTTTTTTTCACTAAACCGAAGGAAATCGATGGAAGTGGGCTCTTTTGTTTTGCGAAAAGCTTTAAACCCTTAACGCTCACGTGTCGAGAATTCTATGCGTGGGCGCAAATCGATGACTCCATGTTTTCAACGCACAGATTTCTCTAATCTAATTTGCAAGGTGTGAATGTTAAATTAGCGCAATTTTTTCTGCTGTAAATAAACCCAATAATTATTGTGTTTTTGTTGGATATAATCCCTGTTAGCAACATCCCTAGACCGCATAGGAGTTGATACTGAAAATTGCGCACGTTTAAAGATATTTTTGACATCTCTGTAAAGTATTAAATAATAAAACTCAAAATACATGTAAATTACAGTCATAAAACAGATGTAAGGATCCAGAGTAAAATACGAATTTTATTCTCAATACAAACAATACAAGCGATGTCATTTCGAATGCGGCTCTCGATATAAACCATTAGAATACTAGCAATACGTCAAATCGTACTCATCATTTTGGAGAGAATCGTGTGATGCATCACCCCTCTTCACAACTTGGCCACGCTCGGTATTCAACAGTCTGCTCTCACGGAGTAATCATTTTTGAGATTGCTGCTTGGGACATTTGTACCGATAATAATTGCACCCTATTTCATTTTGTAAATATTTATAATATACAGAACTAAGTGCTACGTATTCTTTTCCATACTGGGGAGTTGATAGGTTATACAGGGTGTATCAGATATAGAGGTAAATATAATAATATGTAGTAGCTGTAATCATATACAATCAAAAGTCTTAATGCACAGGGGGTCTATCTGTAAGCATTAACGAGAAAAAAAATATTTTATAAATGCCGTGGGTTAGAGCCCCACCTGTGCCCAACCTAAATGCTGTCCCGAGTATACCCCCACATACCACTATCATTCAGCCATTACCGCTGTTAGTTTTGTGTGGATCGCCGTTTGGAGTGCAAGCCACTTCGAACATTTTATTTAAATTCTTCCCGTCTCGAAAAAACGATCCTTTTCAGGACTATCATGCTTTCATATAAAGAAAATCGAAGTTTGATGCATCGGCAAAAGTGCGGGAATGTATAGATTCATTTTCGCGCGATATCATAGTAAAAAGGTGTGTTTGAAATTTTTCTGTATCTACATTTATTTCTATGTAATTCGATTCAATTCATTTTGCGTTATATGATTAAATAAATCGAAAAGAAATAACTCAGATTTATGTGGTACCGTTTATTCACAACTAACTCTCGATTCGACAAAGCAAAAGAAAAATATTTACGCTTTTTGTAGCTACTGAAGTCGCATATCCGGTGAAACTCGAACGTCTTATCAGGATATTAAAAATAATACTTTGTAGACTTACGTACAATGCTCTTCACAAATAAGGAATGTTTATTTTATAAAAAGAAGAAATTTAAATAAAATGCCTCAGTTTTGCTATTTTTACAAGGGCCTTTATTTATTCAGAATGACGTTAAATGAACTAACGGCATACCATTAAGAATAATACTAAATGAACGCAATGTATTTATACATAATACTACGTTTAGTGGGTGCTTAACATGACGTTTCCTTGCATCAGGCCCGGACTAAAGAATTTTTGGCTCTAAATTTTACTTTTTTTTTATTCTTTAATGATGAAATCCGGTTTCAGTGGGTTTGTGCTTTATATGTCGTGTAGTTAACACCCAAGCAAAATTTACTTTTTTATTTGATACACCCTGTATAATGAACATGCCATGTAAGAAGAAATTTTGGGATTTTTAACAATTTAATGCGGACATCCAACTAAATAAATTGATAATAATCAATACAGTACAAAGATTTGCATTGTTCTAAGATAAAATATTAAAAAGAAATAACAGATTCTTATAATATAAATTAAAAATGCTTTCAAATGAATTTTAATGAAAACGATGATTCTTATAAGAAAACTAACTAAAAATAATCCGCTAGAAAACTAAGAAGTTTTAAAAATTAACTAAAACCTTTAATTTAATTAATTTGACTTTAACAAATGGTCGAAAAAAAATCGTCTCTTTATTCCTGGCAATATCCCATAATATAGCCCCATTGTAAATACGAGCAATAGTGTTTTAGTATAGTTCTATACTGTCAGTAGCATAAATATTTTTTTAGCGTAGATCATTAAGGGTATGAGCTTGTTCATAAAATCATTAAAGATTAAGGGCGTCACATCAAGAGACGGAGGAGGTATTGCTATTGCAAATTGCAAGTTTTTTACAGTGAGAAAATAACAAATTAATATAGTTTTGCTTTTAACTGTAGTAATAAGGAGTAATTTTTCCCAAGAACATTTTTTTTTGGAAAAATTACACCTAATTATTACAGTTAAAAGCAGAAATACATTAATTTGTTAAGAGAATTGTCTGTTATTATATTTTGATAATTGGTGGCGCAACACCTGTGTATAATATTTAAGACTGTTGCTACAGTTGAGACTGGCCCATTTTGAAACGCAGATATAAAGGCTGTTTTACTTTTTTTTACACGTATTTAATCCGTGTTATACACGTAAAATTTTAAATTGGACAGTAAATTGTACAATAAATAGCTAAGTGTAAAACGGCCCTAAAACAGCTATATATTTTGCAGCTAATTCACCACGAATTACTTTACAGTTCACTCTTTCATTTTACTTAACATATAAACATTATAATATATATGTTTGTGATAAGAACATTATAAAAATTCGTCAGTAAAATGAACTCGTAGTGTTGCAGCTATACGCAGTAGTCATACGTTTGTATAAATTGTATAAACAAAGATAAAAGAATAAATAATATATAAATAACGTAATGTCTGTAATAACAGACAGAAACAGTGACAAAACAAAACAAATAACAAAGATGAAAGGAATAAAACAAGAGATAGGTACATCAGAAAGAAGTTTATAGCTCGATGCTAATATGAAAGAAACTTATATGAAAACATGAAGTTATGTATTAGTTGAAAAAATCAAGTACAGTACATATCCTTTCAGAATCTGTGGCGATTTAAAAGTCGTTGCCCTATTACTTCTGGACTTCAGATAGGTTATACTAAATTCTGTTGCCTTTTATGTGAATGGGGCAGTCCAGGCAGAACAAATCACTATGATAAAAAAAAAATATGGCCTATGCGCGTCCATCATCAAACAACAAAAAAAAAGTGAAATATTTATCCCTCGTAGGGGTATCCGAAATACTTCTTCCGCCATTGCATATCAAATTAGGCGTGATCAAAAATTTTGCAAAGTTAATAAATCGCAATGGGAGTGGATTTTTGGTTCTAAAAAAGAAATTCCCCAAAATAAGTGATGCAAAGGTAAAAGAGGGTATTTTCGTAGAACCTCAAATCAGAGAATTAATAAAAGAACCGGCATTCGAAGAAGAATTGGACGGTTTAGAAAAACCAGCTTGGAAATCTTTAAGAATGTTGCTGCAATTTTTTTGGTAACCATAAAAATGAGAGCTACAGAGCTGGAGATGAGCACGGAGTAGGGTTCCATCAGGACATTTCTAAGGTGCAAAAACGTTACCAGGACATATGGACCCCAAATATGTTGGCAAATTATTGCTGGACAATCAAAAGGAATCAAACAGGAGGTAAATCTTAGATCGTAACTGCATAATAAAACTTTTTTACATTTTTGGTACAGGAGGTCATTGTTTTTTGAAATATTTTAAATTACTTAAGAGAATAAAATTCTTGGCTAACAGATTTTTTTAATGTTTGTTTTTACTGGCACCACCTGTTAAAGTAAAAAAATAATATAGAAGTTCATGTGGCACGATAAAGTTACAATTTTGTTTGCCAGTGTATTCAGAAGAAAGTAAGTCGTATTTGTATAAAAAATCGTATATGTACTTATTAAAAATTACTCTCCCAAGTATTTCAGATAGATCTTATTAATTAAAATGAATAAAGCATTTAATAATTTCATTTTTTGTGTATATTAGATTAAACTATTGATAGCGAATGATTGAAACACAGTGCATATTATTTATTATTCATACCAAACATTTGTGTAATAACAATAAGGTGAAATCCTTAATTATATACATATCTGTATTATTATAGCGTTCTTAGTAAAAGCATTTATATTATAGCGCAAATTATCGACTAAAAATTCATCCGTCCAGAATCTAAATATAAATCCATTTACAGCCTGGCCAGAAATCCCTAGAAAAACTGCGAAATTCCACGATACGTCCTCTCCCGCTCCTCCTCCACCGTCGGTAATTTACTACTTCCAAAAAAAGTCTCCGGAGCGCAATTCGCACCTGCCCTTGACGAGACAACAACAGGTATGCGTCCGTTGGTCGTTTGACGACGAAAGCGCGATCCGAAAATAGTGATTTACCTTCTTTCCCGGAACACCTACGGTTCCGAGAAACTCGTTATTTTCATATCGCAGTCTATTAATAGTGGGAATCCTGTGTTTATTACATCGTCGAGCGTATTTACCTGTTTAGAGACCGCTCACTCTGCGGTGTGGGGCACGCTCTGTGTCGTGAATTGGACCGCAAGCCGTATAATACAATTAATTTTTTTTTCCTTCGCCATTTGCGTACAAATTTTGACACGTAATGCAGAATAAAGTTGTTGTGTCATTATCGAAAAATGTACGCTGCGTCGTAGAATTAGCGATTCTTTTTTTATTATTTAGCGTTTAATTGCATAAAAGTGGCGTAGATGACTACCCTTCCTTACACTGAAGACAAAAAAAAAAGATGTGTTAAATCAACGCAAAATTGGGTTAATTCAACACGCAGTGTGTTGGTTCAACGCTACGTTTTGTATTAAACTAAGCTTTTACACTTTATTTATGAAAAGTTAAATAATTACAAATCATTCTAAAACCCGTGCTCTGCCCTAAAGATACTACACAAGGCTACTTATTCTAAGTATGTACTATATGGATTCCGTAACAATTGACATGTTCTTACTCTAACTATAATTTCCCTATGGTTGTTAGTAATAATAAAAATATAATACATAAATCGGTCAGCTATCAGTTCTTATTATATTTGCGCCCATTGAACGACTCTACAACTATGAACAATGCAAATAGCGACATCTGTAAATCACAAAACCATTTACTATGCGTACTCTTAACGACCGCGTACTCTTGCCCTCCATTCCTGTATGATTATTTCTTTGTTTATACACAATACTCAATGACTCATACATACTCGAAGAGTATAAAGTAAGCGAAACAAACAAGGACTGACAGTGGGCTCTACCGTCGAATAAGTTCGTTGTTGTAGTGAAACTCCAGCAAGGAAGACAATGTCTCAAAGAGAGAAAAGTCTACTGTTCTTGAAACATATTCACCAAGATTCTGCCTTATGACTTTAAGAGCATAGTAAGAAGATGATAACCTCCTCAACAACTGCTGCACGTGCTTGTCCCACCCCAAGTCTGCATCCACAACAACGCTCAAAAACTGAACTTCGGAAGAAGAGTGTTACTAATAAATATGTTAGTGTTAATTTGATGACACTAATAAACTGATAAACTAATTTTGTTTTATTACTGTAAAGGATAATCTTATTCACACCGAACTACTCGCAGACTTTAGAAAAGTCAGTATTTACTAAATTTTCCAAATCCTCATGATCAGAGGCATGCCACGCAAGGGAAGTGTCGTAAGCGAAAAGAACCCTGTGTGATTGGAGAGCAACATGTGCCAGGTCATTAATAAATATTAAAAATAACGTTGGTCCCAGCACCGAGCCCTGCCGCACATCACACATGACTCTGCTAACTTTTGAATTAACGAAGTCGTTATTGACTTTCAACCTCACATATTGAAGACGCTCAGCTAAGTGTGAGCGAAACCAATCATTAACTTTACCTTCGTGTTTAGGCAATAGGTCTTACTTATTTTTACGGAATTCCGTCAGTGCTCGGTTGATAATGGCAACTCACGTGTTCCGGTAACAATTGTCTCGAATTAATAAAATCTATGTATGTTTTTAATTAAACACAGCAAAAGAAAAAAAAGAAGCTCACAATTACTTGGTACATGTTGTGTACTGAAAGTACCAAAGAAAATACAAAAAGAATATTAAAAATGAAAATTAAGTTAGCTAGCTCAACGGATAAAAATTTAAAAGGGCGCAAAAAAACAATTAAACTCAGGGTTACCCTCGCGAATCTAAAACTAATCACGAAAAGTAAAATTTGGGTGAAAGAAATCTGACTTTCTTAATTACCCCAAAAATTTAAAAGGTTTAAACAAAAATAAAAGAACAGAATTTATTTATTATAAAAAAAAATTGTTAATTACAATAATGCAGAAAACAAAAACCCTGGACAGAGAGTCCTGGTTTAAATCAAAAAACTGCTCGAGATTCTAAATTACAAAAGGACAATGCTAAATCCTCTAACAAAGCAAAAAAAAACAAATTAGTTCAGGAAGATAATTCTTTTTCACGAAAATCCAGGTGGTTTCAAAATTAAAATAAAGTAAATTAAACGTGGACAATTCAAGTAAATTAACAAAAGAAAAACTTACATACAAGCACAAAGCTTCTATTCACCCAACCCGAAGTGATTAAAAAATAATTACAAATCAACAAAATTAAAAAATATCTTCCAGAACCAAAAATAATAAATGATCTTATATCTAAATTGTGTACACAATAATATAATAACAATTATTGTCAAGCGAGTTCCTTGATGGACGAAATAAAATCAATTAAACCGAAGCAAAACTTTAAATCATATGAAATCACAAAATGGCAGCAAAGAATTACAAAAATTTACGTCTATTCACGCTTGTGTCAATCTCGAAACTGAGTGACAATCTCGACCGCTGCGTACAGCGAAGTCGCAATAGAGATCAGCCCGCCAACGGACGAAATCTAAAAACATAATAACACAAACAAAACCAGTGAAAGCAAAACATTTTAAAGAGTGAAATTAATTTAAAACAACTGAACATTTAAATAAATAAATCATACAATCAATTCATTAACAAAATCTTATATAAAATAAAATATTTGAACTTGCGAAAACTCGCCCGAAACATTGATAAAGACAGATTCGAGTAAACAAGAATACATCTGTGCAACTTAAAAAAAAACTCGCCAACACACGATGTCCACAGCAGTAATAATAACACAAATTAACCCTCCGTCGGGCGTAATCGATCTATTAGATACACGGCCACGTTTTGTTGTCGCTCCTTATCTACATTTTTATGTAAACACATTCCTACTTTAACTATCTTCTTTTAAGAAGTGCATTTTGGTTTACTCTAGTTTTGCATAGTTTGAGTTTATGCCCGTTTGGTAAATAACATATTTTATCTGTGACATACATTGTGCCGGTTCTGATAATATTGTGAATTTAATAATAATAATTGAGGTAAGTTGATGTAATGGATGAAGTTTATTGATAATATTCACATAATCAAGCAATATAATTACTTACAGCAACTTTGTGAGCTTGATATGAAAATAAATGTAAATAATTATAAACAATATACAACCGTATTGTACTGTTCTGTTCTGTGAATGATTTTAGATCAATGGCGAGCGAATAAATCTTCAATCTTCTGAACCCTCAAGATATAGAAGAAATACATAAAATATTATTTGAGGAGGAAGAATCAGAAGAACAGTTTGATAAAGAAGTTGATACCAGTGAAAGTGACAACACTAAAGTTCGGGAGGAGTATTCTGTTATTACCCAAGGTAGTGATGATGATGATTCTGATGTCGATGAGGATAACGGTCAGAATATTTATGTGGGTAAAGATGGCACACTCTGGAATAAGAAACCACGGTCTTTTAGAACAAAGAAACCCCCACACAATATTGTCACCAAGCCTCCCGGAGTGATTAGAAATGCTAAAACTGCCATAGAAAGCTGGATGTGCATTCTAAATGAAGAAATAATCAATATAATGGTAGATTGCAGCAATGAATATATCACCTAATAATAAAGGCAAAGTTTCAACGCGAGAGAGATGCCAAACATACGAACAAAATTGAAAGCAAAGTTATTATATGTAACAGGCGTTCTTCGTAGCAATAGACAAAGCTTGGAGAAGCTGTGGGATGAAGATGGCTTTGGAATTGAATTATTCAGGCTTGTGATGAGTATCAAATGACTTAAATTCCTCATTCGCTGTTTGCGCTTTGATGACTTGGAAACATGAGCTATCAGAAAACACAGGTAGATAATTTGGCGCCTGTAAGAGAGATATTTAATATATTTGTTAAAAATTATCAAAAGGGATAAAATTTTACCATTGATGAAAAGTTGGAGGGCTCCAGAGGAAGATATCCCTTCAGGCAATACATTTCATCAAAGCTTAATAAATATGGAATAAAGATATATGCTTTAGTTGATGCCACTTATAATTTAGAAATTTATGTCGGTAAACAACTAGAAAGACCGTATCTTCTAAGTAATAAGCCAACAGATGTTGTGAAAAGACTAGCGAAAGCCTATTTACCAATCTGAGCGCAATAATATAGCCGACAATTGGTTTAACGAAGTTGAACTCGTTGAGTTATTGAAAACAAAAAGATTATCATTTGCCGGTACGCTAAGATATAACGAGCGCGCTTTGTCGCCACAATTTGTTAGTGTGAGAACTAGACCAGAAGGCACAAGTATATTTGGCTTCAACAAAACGGCAACCATAGTATGGTATATTTCCAAAAAACGGAAAAATGTTATTTTGATTTCCAGCTTGCATTCAGATAATGCTATAGATGTCGAAACGGGCGATCAACGTAAGCCCGAAATTAACACATTTTAACTCAACAAAATCTGGAGTTGTTGCTGTTGATAAAATCTGTGCAACATATAACGTTGCAAGAAACTGTCGTCGGTGGCCATTAGTAATATTTTTTCGTATGCTGAACGTGACCAGCATTAATGCCCAAATGATTTTGTATGGAAATCAAAAAGATGTAAACAAAAAAATATAAATATTTTTGAAGCAACTTGTTCGTGAACTAGTAGCAGACGGATTAGCACGATGTACTGCAAAAAATCGAGGAATTCCAACGTCATTGGAAAAAAAGCTTGAGAAACACAAGCCTTCTCATTGCTATTCCGTTTTTCTGCTTGTAGTATTTTCCGTCATTCAAAAAATATGTTGTAGATAAGCACACTTTTACTAATTCAATGATGTCTTTCTGTAGTCCAAGTTGTGCAAGTAAGACCAGCGCGTCCTCCGTGGGTATGTTGGTAAATAGCGATATAATGTCGAAACTTACTAGAATATCTGTAGGTTCAGTCTCCAGCGTAGATAGAATATCCATGAAATGTTTTGAATTCTTCACATACGTTGCTGTTTGTCCCGTACATGACTTTAGTAAGTTAAGTAAGTTATATTTCGACAATTCATTCAATATTGCTTACAATCGGTCTTAATGGCACTCCTTCTTTATGTATTTTTGGTATTCCATACAACCTGGGTGGTCTAGTGGCTCTTGCTAGCAATCTGTTCTGCATCTCTTTAGGTATCGATGAAAGCTTTATGCTCTTCCTTACTGTTTTTGTGATCTTCTCCGTTGGATCTTTTCTTATTTCCTTGTAGGTGTTCTCGTCAAGTAGTTCATTCATCTTTTTCCGGTAATCTTCTTTATTTAGTAGTACTGTTGCATTCCCTTTGTCTGCTTTGAGGATAACGATGTCTTCTTCAGCTTTCAAATTTGTAAGTGCTGCCTCTTCTTCCCTGGATAAGTTGCGTTTCGGTGACTTTGCTTTCTTCAATGCCCTGCTTACTTCTTGTTGCACTTCTTCTGCTTCGATGTTCGGAATTCTTTTGATCGCTGCTTCTACTTCCGTGATGATTTCTTCTGTTGGTACTTTTTTCGGTGCAATGACGTAAAGTACTTTTGTCTCGTCTGCAGATAGTAGCTTCGTTGGTAAATTAATCACAACGCTCTTCAGTGCACCAGGTTGCTCCTTGATCTTTTCTTCCATCCTTGCAAACTTCTTCACTTGTGTCTGGATTCTCGTCTTCTGCTGCTTCTCTAGGTTATGCGGTCGATAAGGTCCCATCTTCTTTTCATCTTGTTAGCTAATATCAAATGCAGCTCCATGATCATCTTGGAAATCAAATGTAGCTCTGTATACACTTGATGCACTCGTTCTCGTAGCAGGACTTCCTCCGTTCTTCTTAAATGCTTCTTTGTGGCATCCGTTGTTATGTGATGTTTCATTTTTACGTAGTTAGGTGTCATTTCTTGCCCCGTAGAAATGCTGACAATAGCTTGTTTTTCTTGGAGCGTAGAGAATCTATAGTCGTCTAGTGGATAAGTACAATTCCTCCCCGGCAGTGTGATAGCATTAAAGATTTTAATTATTTACATTCTTTTCAACCATTGAACTACGTCTAAGCATTATTTATACTGAATTATTCTTGCTGATGTACTATCGACTCAAAAAAAAAGATGACATAGGGAAAATAAGCCATAAGGAAACACAAGGAAAGATACATCTACTTTAATATACCAACGATTGCGTATGGGTAGGTGCTAAGAATTTTTTTTTGTTGTTGAATTCTTGCCCGGAAACTATAAAGTCAAATTCTGCGAATAAATCTCTTGCGGCCGCTTTGTCGCATAACATCAAGGGGATTAGCTTTCGGGGCGATCAAATTACATTTATTGCAACTTTTGCATAAAAGTGGATTAGATGTTTTGACTTTAAATTTTTAAGAATTAAGATGCTTCGACCTTACAATCATGAAGAAGAAAAGACTTATTATACGTAAAATAGTTTTGATAAACCTAAGCAGCACCCTCAGCAAAAGATATTTTCACAAAAAGTATTATAATTGTTTTGTTTCCCTAGGGATTCTTCCATAGAAAGTTTTTTTCTTCAATTGAATAAGAACTAAGCACGTATACCGCTTGTTTTCAATAACTTTACTTCTAATATATATTATAAATAACTAAATGAGTAAACTGGCATCGATATTTGTAAACGTAAAAAAGATATATAAAGACTACACATTCATTTATTGCTGTAACTATAAGTTATATACACCCTATCATAACTGAAATAAAAGCAATTATCTAAACTGAAACTACCTACATAAATAATGTGCTGTTTACATAAATACTAATACAACGTAAACTATGGAACTAAATTTAATGATACTAACTAAAATATAAGAAAAAAAAAACGAATGAAATTTCCACGTGACCAATTGAAAATCAGAATTATTATATAAAATTCTTTGGTGAAAACACAAAGATTTTAATTCTGGGAATGTAAATCGCCGAAAAGGTGGCGGCATCTTTGTCGGGCACCGTAAAGGGTATTATCTTTCGAGGCGATAGTTCATTGCGTCGCGGATTACGATGGCATTGCGTTTAAAATGGATGTGTTAGTATTACAGCTACGAATTCGTTTTACCGACCGCGGTCATAATTTTTTGAGGTAATTGTACAAATGTTGCGACTTACTGCGTACTAATATGTATTGCGCCCGATGGAGGGTTAATGCTTCATATGGATTTGATAGAATAAATGCATGATAAATACTCAATAGACATCCGTTTTCTACGAACAACAAGATAAATCCATATTTTTTTTTATGAGGTGAAATAAGAAACTGTTCAAGCTGGGTTGGACAATTAATTTCGTCCACAATAACAATAATTTCTAAAACCTAACTAATGCAAACAAATTTATTTCTAATATAACGCTTTATAACTTATTTTATGCTGCAATAATCATAATTTAATGTCATCGTTAAGGCTCATAACGTTCCATTTGATCACCAATAAATCGCCTATACATACATTCATTCAGTGGGTTGGGTTGATGGCGATGTTACATTTCCAGCAAAGTACCTCTGCGGTCATTTCGTCAGAGCAGCGGCAGCAGCTTGTGTCGTGGACACAGTGGATAGTCATCATCATCATCCTCATCGTCGAACACGAACGAGGGGAAAGCCGTTTCGTAACTCGTGCGCTGCAACGTGAACGAAACGCAGCATCGGCCGATTCGAAAAAGGAACCCGTAATTTACGGACGTTCGGGTTCGCCCCGATGTTGCTACCTTGGCTGATGCGCTGCCGGCAGGTGTAATGAACCTGCCTAGCAGGTTACGCAGTACGTATAAAATTCTAAGAACAATTGTCGTTTTGTCGGCCGTTCGAAACGCGGCAGATACCAATAAGAAAAAGAAAATATTCCGAGCACTACAAAAAGTTAATGCGCTTCGTGATGAATAATTAGAGGGACGTGAACTCCTTGCGCGTTCGCTATATATTCTTTACGTCTGCTTTCTATCGGTTTCGGTGGTGTAATACGCAACGTTTCAAAACTACACGAAACTGGAAAATAAACTGTTTGGTAATGCTTACAAAAGATTGCCTTTACGTTTAAATTTATTGATTATAGCTTGCTATATTACATACAAATATGCTTCATATTAATCTAATTCAAACCACAGGCTTTAAACGTCAGATATGCGACTTCCCAATGAGTTACATGAAGAAACTATAGTTTTACCAATGATTCACGTGACATACGCATATAGTTTTCCAACAAAAGTTCAACATAGTTTCCAGGTTTTTCTATCATGGCACATATTTTGCTTCATTGATTTTTTGAAATTTTAGTTATTGTTATAGAGTAAACTTATAGTTAAAATGAACTTAATTCACTGATGAGTAAGCGTTCCAACTTTATTTCACTGAATTGCAGTAAAAATAATATTAAAAATAACAAGATTGGTATTAAGCATTGATGATTACCAAGAAACATTTTCTTTTTCATGGTCCTTTGTGGAGGAATCACCATACATGCAGAAGAGGGAATAGAAATGTGAGTTTTTTTAAGGTAACCTACACGGAAAAAAAGGATTTGTTAAAGCAACAAAATATATTTTATCAGAGGTATTTATTTAGAGCATGTAATAATTTATTTAGGCCATCATATTCGTTTATTTGGCTATACAATGATATTTTGTCAGTAAAAATTAGTGCAATCAAACAAATATTTATTAAATGTTAAATCCAACAAAGTATTCAGATTTCATTTAAATAATTATAATAGTTTTGACTCAAAAAAGTATACCTTTTTCAATTAAACCCTTAATTCTTAACGCCAAATATTCTTTACATTTAAAACTGAAAAACTATTTCCAATAACAATTTCAGAATGTTGTAATTTATTGTAAAAAGGAAGCAAAGAGGATTTACGTTATGTATATGTAAGAATTGTACCTAAATTTGTGATATTTATAACATATGTACGTGTATGTAGGTGCATACACAGAGATTCAAAATGATTGTCAATTCCGCTCCTATAGATAGAAACAGGGTGTAGGTAATGTAGCGTGTTTGTAATGAAGGTTTGAACTAAGTCGGTGTTGGAACACAAGAAGTAAACGGATCTGTCATAAATAAGGAAACGTAACCTATATTTGAACTCGCATTATATAAAATGACTATGGATAAATTATGATTTTACAATTCAGTACTAACTGGTGTTTAACTAAATTTATTTATTACTTTAAATTATAACATACAATTAGTATAATTATTAAGTGACAAAACTGCATCTCTCAGTTCTTCTATGGTATGCATGCGGTTTCTATAGATCCTATTTTTAGATAGCCGAACATGAAGTAATCTAATGGGGTTAGATCAGGCCATCTTGGTGACCATCGTTTGTGCTTTAATGACCCTGTCAGCAAAAAACTGTTGAAGATATTGGCAGCTTTGTCGAGCAGTATGTGCTGGAGCATTATTGTGCTGAAAAATAACCTGCTTCAAGCTCATTTTCTTGTAACTCTGCAATAAACAATTCCAACATCTGTTGGTAACGTTGGGCTGTTACAGTTTCCTTGAAGAAAATTGGCCCTATTATTCGTTGCCTGGACATAGCTAACCAAACTCCAACTTTTACGGGATGCAATTGCGTTTCTCGAAATTCGTGTGGATTTTCTGCAGACCAGATACAATAGTTTTGTAAATTGATGTAGTCTGTTAGATAAAACCAGGCTTGATCCGAGAAAAATGATTTGTTTAGCAAGTCATTGTCCCTTAAATTGTTATTAAACTAGTGACAATATTCCAATCGCCTATCGTGATCTAATGGTAATAATTCCTGTACCGTAGAAACTTTATAGGGATGAAAATGTAACTTTCTTTTGACAGCTCATTGCACTGAAGTGTATGATAAGCCTATAAAATTATAAAATGTGATAAACTATTTCACTTAATGTTCATATTGATTTTTTACTTGTTTGTTGAGCTATTACCACAGATAAATTCCCTTATTTTCTTACAGTATTCAAAAATACTATTGTTGGTGATATTAGATGTAAATATAAACGATTTGAAAAAAATTATAAGATAAATAATCGAAGGATACTACAACACGCACGCCAATGTTGTTAAATGTCAAGAAAATTCATTTAATGTATGAAATTTGTATGTAGCTAACTTCGCTCATTAAATTGGTAATAAGTATAGATAAATTTTTCCGGAAAACAGTTTGTTTCTTACGACAATCATTTTGAATCACATGGTACTTACAATTTACTAGTACGCTTATCAAATAACAAACACGTTTTTGTCTTTTACTCTGCAAATTGAAATACTTTGGGTCAAAAAATCCGGATAACAGATACCTGCATTAGATGCGCCGGTGGTTGACAAATTATATTATCATTCAGTGTGATTCAATCATCATATATAATATCGAATGTAATTAAAAAAAAATAAGGATTAGTCGTAATTAAAATTGCAGTTAATTTAATGTAGTTCTAATGTTAGGGCTACCTCCATCCTAAACTTTCCCAACTACTTGCCTTGATCTAAACATTATCGCAAAGTTTTTTACCCATAGAGTAGCAAATACATTGAATATATTATATGAATACAGGCATTTCCGTAATGATGGCAGCTCTCCAGTTTCACTGTAATAATAACGTATATTTATCACAACTTGAATATATGGCAAACATGTCCACAAAACATTTATCTCTTTATCAGGTAATAGCAACTATGATCATCAGATTTGGGACTCGCAGTGCCTGCGAATTAATCTCAATGCGGAGAGCAACTGGCAGAAGCTTTAGAGTAACGATTACTAAAATCCAGTTTCAAGAAATCATTACATATTCATACGATAAATTGATTTATTAAATCAATAACGTAGTAATATACAGTTAGAATGAAAACAACTTGTTTTGACACAGTATGGTTAATGGTGAGTCAACTGAAGTCAAATGTAATCAATTGAGTCCTACAAAATACTTGGTATGGCTAAATGAATATAGCTAATACAACCAAATCGGTAATTATTAAGTGTGAACAAATTATTTAGTGTTAACAAACGTTTAATTTGACATAAATAGTTTATTAATCGATCCAAATATGTAGACACATTTAATCCAATTTTCTGGAATATTTAACCTAATCCAGTTTATCTTTGTTAAAACAAAAACTGTAAACTTTTGAATCGAGTATCCGGTACCGACAAAGTTACTTGAAGGAAATAAATATTTGTTTGCCCATATATAAACAAGCCACCTGTTTGTGTCAATGATATGATGATATTTCATTGATTTAACAATTCTTTTTTCCGTGTACGGGAGAGGGTGCAGGCAAACAAAATAAAAGAGAAAAGAATAGTTGATAAAATATTTTCAATAAATAATGGAAAGTGGTAGGAGAGGTGTACTCAGAATTATTATCATTTATTTTTAATACATTAAATAATAAAAAATGAGGATAGCAATGATAAATTTTAGGTTTAATGACCTTTTAGAATGATTTACTTGGCGCTGACTAATCAAGTTAAATTTGAAACGTCAAAGTAATGAAAACACAACCCACAAAAGAAACAAAGCAAATTTACTAAGGATTAGCCAACAGAATAAATTTTAGCACTAAACAGTACGTTAAAACTAGTTTACATACCAGAATTAATTAAACATCCTCTGTGCTTAGAGGCTTAGGCTCACGGAGGAATTATTTCTTATATTAATCTCCGGATCCCTTCTTGTGAAGAACTCTAGGAGTCACCCTTATTGTATCACGGTCACTTTGATGATACCACAGTATTACATCGATTGGCTCCAGGCATGGGTCGATGCGAAACTATGGTAATGAATAGCAACCGATACACCTATTTGTGTGAATGCACCAGGCAATGGCGATGGTCTTAGGCACCACACTCAGAAAAATATTTTACTTATTTGGATCTACTATATTTTTTTGTTGTATACAGGGTGTTTTTAAATATCGTTTAAAGATTTTAAGGTCATGTAGTACGATCGAAAATAAGATTAAAAGTCATAATAAACATATGTCCACAAATCAGCTGTTTACGAGATAACAGCGATTTTATCGCAATTGCAGAATAAGTTTGCTTTAGCGGTTTTTATTAAGATGTGATTGCATTTTAACATAAAATAGATTATAACTAAAGAAGATGTTCAAAATGACGTCCTTCCATTTCGACACAGGATCTACATCTGCTTTCAAAGGAAGCGCACACTCTTTCAAAAAACAAGAGTTTTTCTCGTATTATCTGGCAACAGTGTTCTATTCGTTGGCGCAACTCTGGAATATCATTTACTGGTGTTGCGTGCACTAAACTTTTCAAACAACCCCAGATACTAAAGTCCAACGGGTTTAGAACGAGAGACCTTGGAGGGCAAGCAATGGGACCTGCTCGCCCTATCCACCTTCCAGGAAATTCATTGTTAAGATGTTCCCTAACAGCACGCGTAAAGTGCGGTGGAGCTCCATCTTGCATAAACCAGAGGTCCAGTCTTAGATTTATAGGTAAATCTTCCAAAAGTTCAGGTAAAGTATTTTCCAAGAACTCGAGGTATGCAGGACCTGTTTAGCGTTGTGGCAAAACAATCGGTCCTAACAACCGTTCCCCTATCATGCCTAACCAGATGTTTAGAGAGAAACATTGCTAGTGCCTGGCTTCAACGGTAGCATGAGGATTCTCGTCGCACCAAACGTGATTGTTGTGGAAATTAAATATTCCATTTTTAGTAAAACCAGCTTCATCAGTGAAAAGGATGTTATCAGCGAAATCTGACCGATCAGCAGCTGTTCGTAAAAACCACTCACAGAAAGCCCTTCTCGCTTGATAATTCCGGAGCAGTAAGGGCTTGTACCCGTTGGATATGGTAGGGGTATAGGAGTTGCTCATGAAGAGTTTTCCAAACAAGATTGCTGCTTACACCCACTTGAGTCGAAATTCTTCTAACGCTAGTTTCGGGATTTTCATCAATAATATTCAAAATTCGATCTTCTATCTGTGGAGTACATGCCATTCTCTGCCGTCCAGTATCAGAAGACCGCTTCTCAAACGAACCAGTTTCTCTTAGTCGTTAAAACACCGTCTGAAACATCACATGCGAAGGCAGTTGGCGATCAGGAAACGTTTCAGCATAGATGCGACGTGCTTGTAAAGGATTCCCATTAGCACGACCGTACATGAACACCATATCGCTCATTTCAACATTAGAATACGCAACCATTGTAATTGCTACAAATTGCACAAAACGTCAAATTAAACTGTCATGAAACAATAGCTGATAAGCACCTGTTTACTGGGATATGTTATATCCATGTACTACTAGGAATACTCGCTGTTATCTCGTAAACGGTTGATTTGTGAACATATGTTTATTATGACTATTAACCTTATTTTCGATCGTACTACATGCCCTTAAAATCTTTGAATGATGTTTCAAAAATTCCCTGTATAGTCAAACATGCTATTTTGTTGAATCAACAAAAGACACTTTGTTGCATTTTTTTATTTAACTCAACAATTGTTTTCGTTTTAACAATAGTTTTTAATCTTACATTTTATTTAATTTAAAAATATTTTTTTATTAATTTAAGCCTATTAATTGAAAAACATGATTGCTTGAACTATGTAATTAACAATTAATATTAAACATAATTATTATTTAAGTCAAAAATATGGTAAATTTGTTCCAACGAAATAGTGTAATCGTAAGAGAGATAACCTGGTAAGACAACAATGTTTGTGCACAATATGTAAAAACAAAGCCCGTGCCGCATATAGAAATAAATATTTAAATTAATTAATTAAATTAATTATTCTGCCTCCTAAACACATAAAAATAATGCTGTAGTAATTATATTCTGTATTACTGTATTTTATATAACAAAATGTTAATTAATTTAATTACCGTCGCCATTTTTATTTATTATTGGAAAATATTAAAATACTACATATTTAAATATAGTGAAATATTGACATATTTCAGTAGAATAATGTCTTATGTTCTAAATTCACAGTTATTTAAAATTATAAATCATCTAAGATCATAGCTACCAATAACGTACTAATTGACAATATTTGATAACCTGACATCATATTAGGCTCAGTGTTGCCAACTCGTGGGAGATTTCCCGATTTGTGGGAAGTTTTGAAGTCGAAGGGAAAAAGGGAAATAGCATGGTATTCGTGAAAAATTTAATTTTTTTTAACAACGTTGTGATATTCTAAAATAAGACGTATTTATCAGGTACAAATATACAAGCTATGTTCTTAGGAAGTCCCAAATACGCTCAAGGTCGCGCAGCTGCTCGCAACCGCGTCATCTGCGTGTGTTCACGTTATTCTATGATATTTTCGTTGAAAATTAAGATTCAATTGTGATTTAGAACACTTTCAATGTATACTCCATTTACATGTGGATTTATTATTTATATTTGTCCATTTCTAGTTATTTTGTAATGTGTAGTAATTCAATAGAATGGTGCGACTATTACAGCTCACCAGTTTATTTTATTGGTAGGACTGGATCTCAACCGCGTCATCACGAGATGCGCAAGATCCATATCTTGTATATTTCTACCATGGTTTTGCGCATTCGTGGGAATTTTGTTTAAAAAAGGGAAATTTTGATAGTTCTCGTGGGAAATTCTATGCCTAAAGGTTGGGAACACTGCATTAGGCTTATTATGGTAATTTATTAATACCATAATACCACAAATACACGGAAAAAAAGAAATTGTTGAATCAATCAAATATTCATTGACACAAACAGGTGGCTTGTTTATATATGGGCAAACAAATATTTATTTCTTTCAAGTAACTTACTTTGTCAGTACCGGATACTCGATTCAAATTTCACAGTATTTGTTTTAACAAAGATAAACTGGATTAGGTTAAATACTCCAGAAAATTGGATTAAATGTGCCTACATATTTGTATCAATTAATTAACTATTTATTTCAAATTAAACGTTTGTTTACACTAAATAATTACGCGATTTGGTTGTATTAGTTATATTCATTTAGCCACACCAAGTATTTTGTAGGATTCAATTGATTGCACTGAATTAGGTGACATAGTCTTGATTAAAAGTTCTATATTCTATGAGAGATTTAAATTTAATCTGAGCAGACAATATGAAATGCTACATAGTTATATTAATCACTTGTCAATCATGCGATTTAACTCTTATTTTTTAAAACTAGTAGATGTATAAATATGTTTTTCTAGTAAGTTGGTGTATAAATTATATGCCGGAAGATACATAAAAACAAATCGCATCACGTGATTAACGATAAAACCATGAAGAAACTCTTCTGCGTACACATTTAGAGAACTACGAACTTTATTGTGTATATACTTGAAATAAACATGATTTGGCTCTAATTCTCCGTCATGCAGTATGAACAATTCAGAATGAATCCACATAATTACCCAAGCAATGCCGCTATAAGTATACTAATTAGTGTAAACCCATAAATTAACTTTTGGTATACGCATTTTCATTTAAGTACTAGCTTACTACGATGCTAATAATAGACAAGTTCAAGCCATCGTATTATCTTCTCCCGGTTTAAAATTATAACACGGCATAATACCGCATATGAACATAAAATGAGAAAAAAGAGCTCGCAATATCGCGTCTAGAATCTCACTTTTCCCGGAAAGAATAAACATCGCGAACCGACTTCATTGCGCTACCATGATTAATTACATCTCGAGGAGGCGGGGACTGTTTATTGTCTGTGATGTTGATTAAAAGCGAGAATTCTTCAAATCGAGCTTGAGGCTCCTGCGTATATGTCGTATATATAACAACGGGTAATAGGAGAGGATAGTGTAAACATCGCGCCATGAAATTTTTTGGATCGAATTTGGGTCAATAGTACTATATTTAACCGAGTAAATAACGGCCAAGTACATAGACGTAATTCCTGAAGTCGACAGATTATGTGATTTATGTATAATTATCGTGCTGCCGTTGATAAATTTTAGGAGATGTCGTCCGAAGTTAATTGTTAACACTTGGGGGAGATTGAACGTCTAAAAAGTGAAATATACAAGGAAATTGTATTTTTGTTTTATGTGTGCCAGACTTTACCACAAACTTTTATGTGGAAATTACGACTTTATCGATCATTTTTTATTGCCAGTGAAACACTTTGATTATGGGCTTTATTTAAATAGAATCTTTAAATAACAATCTCTTATTTACATCATCATTTAATAATATTAACGGAACAGAAGATTTTATTTATCTTTCTTATTATTATTTATATCTTCCACATGTAGGATTCTTTTCAGTGTCTCTAAACCTTCTTTAATGAACAAATTATTATTATAAACTGCAGAATTTACCATATCCATTTTATAAAATGAAGTAGTATATAGCACCACAGGATGTGTGCTTGATATTGTTTTGAAATTATACATATCAGCATTAGTTGCTACACTAAAGAAAGAGTTATTCCGATAAAAAAAAAAATTGTGTTTATTTGTATATTCTCAACAGTCTAGTTTTAATCTAAGTACGCGGAAAAGTTCGAACATACTTTTTGATAAATGTTGCGAAAATACGTGTTTCTCCTTTCAAATATAGGTAATAAAGGTCCTCATTTTCTTTTCCTCTCTCAAAATATGCCAGAGCATTAAGTACAAGCTCTTGTGCCTTAGAATTCAACCGCTTTCTAGGGTCACTTTCTGTGATAGTATTAATAACATTAGGCATTGTTTGATGCATTCTTTTATTCAATAGTTATTTGTATCACTAGGTCAGAAACTACAGTTTGTGGGCCGAGGCCCACAAGTACGAATACTCGCAAAAGAGTTTCTGGCCGTGTGATACACAATGTTTTTTGGGCCGCCACATCTTAATTTTGAATTGAAAATAGAAAAGAAATTTTGACACTAGGGAGTTGACAGTACAAGTTGGCACACATGTCACATACCTTAGTATTTTGACGTTTCCGAGAATAAATCTTTTTCTGTAATTTTCCTTCTAGTTTAATATCTATTTATGAATAATAAGTGCAATGAAGACACCAGTTCATCTTAGCATGGTTGAACAGTAGCTTAATGACAATTCATTACACATCTGTCATGTGATTCTAGTGTAGCCAACCTTTAGTGATATGTTTGCCTGCCTAGACAGGAAAACAATAGTTTTCCTCCCGCTTTTAAGTACTGTAAAATGAGTGTTTCTGGACGGAGGCGCAAAAAATAACTTACCTACTGAAAACTTTACACAAAGTTCTGTGTACTAAAAAGAACAATTTCCTCTTGCAAAATATAGAAAGAAAGTGAAAAACAGGCGAGAAATAACTAATAAACCAAACGCAACTAACGATAGATTAGATTTGATAACTGACCGGTGCCATAATGGAAACCGGAAACGGTGCATTATTGTACTTAAAGAAAGCAATAACTAGGGCTATCTCTATCTGTCGCATTCATGACAAAAATACTCCAGACTGTGGCACTGGTAACACTGCAAAGTTCTCCTAGACCCCTCACTACAAACTGCTCTAACCTGGACGTAGGTTTCAATAGCAAAGCTATCATCATCAGCAGAAACACTGAACTGAATAACTACACACGGGTCTCCACTGTCTACTGGGATTAGCCTCTGATTCGGCTCTGAATCCCTTCGTCCTCCTTTGGGAGCCTCCATTTGCGCTTCCCATAAATAATTGTAGCTGGTGGGATTTCCACATCAGTCACATTACCGCCTGTCCATCTTAGGCGTGGGAATTTGCTTTGAGGGGAGGTACGAATCGGCTATCTTTCAATTCTTCGGTCTTCGTTCTTCGTTCTTCTTGTCTTCTTTCTTCTCATAACTTGTATATCTTTCTTTTATATTCCTTGACCAGCTCATGCTGTATTTTACAATCAATGATTTTTATTATCATATTGTTAGCTTTTTATAAGTTGTTTTTTTTCCTCGCTCCGTTTCTTTTCTCGAGCTGGTCACTGCTTGCATAGTTCGTTACAAATCAATGTTTTTTTTCCAATTCATTTTTTACAGAAGATTTTTTTTTTAGCATGCATAAAGAATTAGTAGAACAACTAGTAGACAGTAGGATGATCAAAATATGAACACAAACTTACAGGTTAAAATGACATTAAAACATTACAATACTCCCTCCTTTTTTTTTTTTTTTTTTCGGGTTCGTCAAGAATTGCATTATTATAGATATAGAATTACAGTTTAAAAGTGTAAATTGGACAACACAAACATGTAATATAGGTCTTTTTATTTTTAAACACAATCTATAGTTCATTTTTTTTTTTTGTACTTTGAACCAATGACTAGAGTTTAAAATTGATAAATATGGATGTAAAATAGTAAATTGGACGACACAAACATTAAAGTAGGTGTAAATGGCCTTTGTCTATAAATCAAAATTTAAAAAGGTATATGGGACAACACAAACATATATGTAAAAGTCGGTGTATATGGCCGTTGTCATTAAAATAAATAAATAAATAATTAAAATCTGTTAAAATAAAGATTGTCAAAGCTTGGGGACCAAGAACTACAAAGTAATGATACAATAATTTAGGTAATAATAAAAATGAATAACTACACTAAAACTACCCTAATTTATACCTCAAAAAGTCACGGTACAATGATCACGGCCATGACTGACCATTTAATCTACTACTTCTACTTAATAAACTAATTTAAATATGTTTGTTTTTATATATTTCCATACCCTCATAACAAATTTAATTGCACATAGTTGTTTACGTTCTTACAGTGGCGGCTCGTGAGTTATGAAAGAAGGTGGGCACAAAATAAAAACTTGCCTATTTTTTGTACATAAAATCCATTTTCCTATTTTTCATGCTGGAAAACACGTCTATGACTTTATTGTAGAAATGCGTTCAGCTAGTTAATCTTCTGAGATTGTGCTTCTCAGAAAAGTTTTAATGCGTTTGACGGTGGAAAAACATCGTTCACATTCTGCTGTCAACATGGGCGTTATACAAATAATATCCAACAGTTTATATGTTTCCGTCAAAATCTTTCTTAGATAACTTAAATTGTCTGTTATGAATTATAAATACTAAAAGTGGAGAAACACCACCTACACCTACATCACACATGTCATCGCGCTCATAAATTACAGAAAGTCCAGTTTTCAATTTTACACTGTCCGACATGACTGTCCGTCAACTTTATGGTCTTCTTCAAGCATATGTAGGGCTACACTAGATTTGTCAAACCTTCTAAATTTAAGATGAGCCAAATGCTCCTTGTAACCTGTTTTAATTGATCTTTTACTTTGCCCAATATATACATTATCACAATTTTTACAAGATATTTTATAAATACCTGATTTGTCCAAATTATCTTGATCTTTAGGGTTACCTAAAATATTTTTAAGACTATTATTTGAAGTATTTGCTATGTCAAGGTGAAAGTTAGAGAAGATTTTTTGTAGACCTTTCGTGTAACTTGGATAAAATGGTAATTTAACATATTTCTTATTCTTCCTGTCACTAATTTCTAAAGTACTCACATTTCTAATTCTTATTTTGTTTTTATGTTTTCTAATGGTATTATATACAACGTCTTCTGAGAATCCATTAAATGCAGCGATTTTAATAAGTTCTTTATTATATCGTTCTGTAGATGCACTGCTTACTTAATTTTCCTCTACTACAGTTTCCTTTTAAACTGATCAAACGCCCAGGAAACATTTTCTTCAACACTCCGAGTGAACGTCGTGATGTGTAAGCTGTGGCCCTGTCCTGTTGCAACCACACATTCTCTATATCCACATCGTCCAATTTGATGCGCAGGAAGATCTTCAACATTTCAGCGCACCGATCAGCAGTCACAGTTACCATTTCACCGCGTTCCTCAAAAAAGTTCGGGCCGATCATACCAAAATCGACAATTGCGAGGATTACGTTCAGCCCTGTAGCGTAAATTCTGCTTGTTGGCGGGAACTTGTTCAAGAATTTCCGTACTTATGGTTCTACGGTTGACAGTTCTTGAACCAGCATCATCTTGTACGGATGAAGTTTTTAGTCGGCATGGAGAATTCTCCTCAAACTTGGATTTGATATATTCATTACCGTGGCATGTTTACGGGCGGAACGCTTTGGCGATTGCTGAATGGATGCTTTTACTACTTCCACATTTTCTGGCGTTCTAACGGCCTTAGGTCTATCAGTTGATTTCCTTTTCAGTGTGGATGTAGTTGTTCGAGGATCAGAAATCCATAGCAAGTGTCTATTTGAAATTCCTTAAGCTTTTCAATAAAAGTATAAATAGATGGATGTGAATAAAACGAGTTATTTAGCTTGGAATGAAACGATTCGCATACATTTATACATAGTGCTTAGATTACATGTAGGAATAAACAATCCTTTTTGCAGGACAGGCAGATATATATTTGGTGCCCAGTTTACACCCGCCGGGTTAGAACTGGGCTTAAGGGTTGCTTCACAATTATTGGAACTAAATATTTATATAAACAATATGTAAGCAAAATTATGTTAACAATAGGTATAATTCCCACTTCAAAAAAAAAATATTTAATATATGTTTTAAAATTTCAAAATCAAAGAGTTTGCGTACACTATATTCTAAATTCTAGAACAAATAGCTGACTCAGTTATATGATTTTTACTATTACATGTTCAGTAATTTATACTTATATATCTTGGCATAATTTCAAAGTTAAAATTTTTGGACTAGGGCTCACGTGGGTACAATCGGTAACGATATGGCGGATTAATTAACTAAAGAGGCGATGTCTAGGGAGGATAGTACGATAATTAGGTACGGATTCATTTCGGCTAGCGTAGTTAAAAAGGGGTTTAGAGATAAGGAACGAGTCTGACGAATGGTGGGAACTTTTTTTAGTAATGCTGCTAAAAATTAGGGTACGACATAATATTTACATTATAGTTAGTAGGATAGTACGTAATAAATACTTCATACTATTACAATATTAGCATAATAGAGGTGTGTAAAATAAATATTTAAAATATAAACCTTTAATTTAATTGCTATTGATTAGTGTAATTAGGAGTAAGTTATTGTTAAATATCAGAATAACTACCACTATTGTTTTATTTACTTTAAATCTACTCTTTACAGTACATGAAGTTCCTCCCTTGTTGAGTCAAAGTTAATGTAATCAGATAAATTATGATTCCAAGGCTGTTGCAAGGTTGTTTTGAAAAAGGACAAAAATTCGGTCAATTTAAGTTACAACTGTTCCTATTCAAAATAAACTTAAAGCAGATTCTTTTTGGAAGTAGCACTTATAACAATTACTGAACATCCAATGGACGAACACAAGTTATTTGAGTGGGCCAATGACATTGATCTACGACTTTAATGTCTTAGTATCTACCACATTTTCGACCTAACTGCTTTTGCAGAAATACTGAGATGGATCATCGTACTCTGACATAAAATGCGTACCCAAACCTTGATCCCTTGTTCATCATCTAATTTGCACACAGATAAAAAGGTTTCTTTAAGTCAAAGACATATTTCTCTACTCGTATTTAAAAGAACCATTTCTTTCAGTTAATACATATTTCTTTTAGTCAATACGATTTTCCTTAATTGAAAGAAATGTATTAACCGAAGAAAATGGATCTTTAACATAACAGCAAAGAAATATTTCTTTGATTCGAAGAAAGCTTGTTATCTGTGCATCTATAGCTGAATTTATATAGAGCCATTTAAAACTTACCGCATAAGGTGGCAAGATCATTTCATTACTGCAAGATCTAATATCGACATATGTTCAGTTAAACGCTCGAACTTACATCTCCTCTTAGCTTAATTGGTAGAGCACTCGTCCGGTAAATGAGAGGATGTAGATTGGAATCCTGCGTATGGACAAAAGTTTTCCTGGGAAAAATTATTACAGTTAATAGCAGAAATACGTACATTAATTTGTTCATTTCATTACTATTTCGGTAGCAAATCCCAATTAGGTTAGTAAATATAAAAAAATAAAAATGTGTTTTCACTTTTACACATGGTAATTATAGTATTTGGCAAAACGTTTTAAGTTTTTTATGTTTCGACATAAATTAGGAAAAACACGTGATAACAGATGACAAAGCTCAAGGACGGAAATAAAACCGATTTAAGCTTATTTATGCAGATACACCATTTATTCCACGTGGGTTACAACTCATTATCTGTGCTGATAAACATTAAAGCAATGACGTTCGAATGAAATGTGTGTGGAATTAAGTATATACTTAATAAAAGAGTGATTTTGGACTGGAGATAAATCCGATAATTAGAAAAGTATTATATTTGATAAGATGAATGACGATTTTCGATACCTATCGTATTAATGCTAAGATTAGGACAATAATTGTTATAGATAGTTTTTAATCGCCACATTAATATGTTATAATAGAATCCTCTTAATAGTAATATCATGCAGTAAGTAAAGTTGTATACGTGTGAACCGGCACAAATTTATAATAAACATACCGAGGAATAGACACAATCAGATAGCAATCTAAATCATCTTCTAAATCCGGCTTTGCACATAGCAATAATGTATTGCATGTTTGGTTTTAATTTGAAAATAAGACGTTTGGGAAGGAAAAGTACACTATCTTAAATCGACAAAATACAATAGGCAAAAAGGCAGATGAGACGTCAATGGTTTTAACTGGAATGTTTGAAATTGATTTATTTCGCTATTACCTCAGAAGTCAAAGTACATTGACGATTAGGAATACAATGGATATATAAGCATATACATACCCAAAATTATGCGATGTGTCTAGGTCATACGTAGGTACCTACGTATGTATATCACACTTTGAATAATTTCCTTTAAGAATGTAAATGAACATAAATACAAAAATAAAAGCAAAGTGCAGTTTGTATTTGCGTGTATTGACAATTAAAACAAAACATTTAAAAATATATATATCAAAGGTGAGTATAGATTTTACGCAGGCGTATAGGGTGATTGTGAGGACATAAATGATCAAGTTTAATTAATAAACATGTCCTCAAATATTAACGATTACTAATATACTATATACCAATAACAAAATTTTCATTGCTTATTTTTGAGAAGGTTTATTAATTATTATTATATATGATTCTTGATTCTTTATTTTTGAAACCATTCGTATATACTTAATCCATAATTTGGTTATGTGAAACTATTGGCTTGGTTTATGTGATTCAAAACGTTTCTGTCTGCTAATTTTTTTTATATAAATGACAACATGATAGATAATAATACATTGAATTATTTTAAATTAGTTATAACTAATTATGACATCAATCATCATTTCAAGCAGAAAAAACTATTTCAAATAAATTTCAAAATATTGTGATTTATGGTAAACTTAACAAAACCAAAGAAGATTTACGTATGTATGTCTAAAGATGATGAACTTAAAAATTATATGTGCGTATATACACATATTTGGTGCATTCATTAATTCAGTCATTAAAGTTAGGGTGGGCACTTGATGTCCGGGCACTTGAGCTAGGTGCTCATTGTACCATCCCTATTAATTCTCTTATTTCTACTCGAACAGCTTGGTGTTCTCTATAAAGCCCAGTATTTTGCCCAGTGGAAACTTGGGAACCTTCGAGGACTCCAATAGATCTCTCCTGAAATATTTCTGCCTGAGTACCTTCAGTTCCTCACATGTACAGATTACATGTAAACTCGTTTCCCCTGTAGTTCGCATCTTCTACACCACGGTTCGCTTACCCGGCCTGTGTTGTGTAGATGCTTTTTCAGGGGACAGTGTCCAATTACCAACCCAGCAATGGTTTTGACTTCTTTCTTACTGCGCCTGAGTAGGTTATCAGAGAAACTAACATCCCCATCCCCTATCAGCGTTTTGGTATGGAGTTGACCTTCAATCGACCTCCATTTCTTTGTACTTTCTTTATCTAAACCAGGTCCAGATCTCTCTTCTTGCGGAATCCTTAGTAATCCCACATACGGGCTCTGGATCCATGAAGTGTCTTTTAGAGCCCTCCTTGGCTAGTTCGTCGACTATTACATTGCCCTTTATATTCTTATGTCCCGGGACCCAAATCAGAGACACCATGTAGTCTCGTGCCAGTGCATTGAGGAATTGTTTGCAGTCTCTAACTAGTTTTGACCTAGTTACTGGGTTCGAGACTGCCTTAATGACAGCCTGGCTGTCAGTCATTATATTAATTTTCCTCCTCTTTTGCAATATTTGGTGCATATTTACATAGACGTCAATCACAAAAATAACAAAATTGGCTTTGTCTTCTACTCTGCAAATCGAAATTGTTAACTAAATAAATACAATTATTATAATGCTGAACTTACCGCTTTTCAGACTTAGTCGTCTCCACTTTTCCTAACTCTTACCCTGATCTGAACATTCTCACAAAGCTTTGTACTCATGCTGCAGCAAATATCTACAGAATGAGTACATAAATTACCGTAAAAATTGCAGTTTTCCTATGTCATTACGGTAACAACGTGTGTTTGGCTTAACTTGAATGTATGGCAGGCACTATTATTAATTATTTATCCATTTTCCAGGTAAGTATCTTATAAGAACTGTGATCATCAGAACAGCGACTCACATCGTGTCACAATCTGCTGCGAATCAAACTCAATGCGAGCAACAACTGATATATACCTATTACTGAAATCCAGTTTAATAAATCATTATATTTTATATAATAAATGAATTTTAAACCAACAAAATAATAACTAATGCATGAAAATAACTTGCTTAACTGTCTATAACTTTTGGTATGGTAAGTTAACTAAAGTCAATACACTGAATTGAACCAATAAAATACTTGGTATCGTTAAACTAATATAACTAATACAATCAAGTAAATAAGCAATTATCTAAATAAATAGCTAATTTGAAACAAATAATTTGTTAAATGATTCAAATATGTACGCACCTGTTTTTACAAATACTGTACACATTTGAATCGAACATCTGGTACTGACAGAGTAAATTATTTGAGAGAAATAAATATTTGTTTGCCTATATATAAACAAGCCACCTGCTTGATTCAAGGAATATTTTACTCTTGGTAATAAACACGCTTTCTGTGGCACTAATCTACCATGGAAACAATTGCACCAGCTCATAGAAATTTACTAGGGGATTATTGCGTCAAAACTACCCACTTTGGTCTGAATAATACCAGTTGTGACAGATTATAAATGAAAGTGTGATCATGGGTTCAGTGATGTGTGCCAATAGTGAACTCTTCAAACTGGATCGGCATATGACATAATAGTAACTACGTCACGTAGATCTGTTTCACTTTATATCATGTTCGTATATACATATGTGTTTGGATCGTGTGTAGATTTGTGTTAAATTTAAGGGTTTATTGACATTCAGAGCTATTTGTAGTTAAATTAAATATACCTATTTTACAGGAAAGGTTCATAGGTTCCATAGGTAGTTATCATTATTATACATTATAACAATTATTTCAATTTTAACTACAGGTTTCTGTAAATTTATGTTCTCATCTCATTTTAACAGTAAAGAAATGTGAAATTTCGCTAAAATGTGAAGAACATACATTTTGTATTTAGTTGATCCATCATGGCGTCAAATAACCAACGAACAGCATATTACATTTACAAAGATTTTTTTATCAGTAGGTTTGTTCGTTTTGTCATCAAATCGAACAGAAATGCTTAGGGGAGGGTGGGGCAAGATGGGGTCACGAGGCATGATGGGAACATCGTCTTATCTACAAAACGGCAGTAAACATCTGTCAAATAATAGCAGTCCTAATATTGACAAGTGCTGTTTTATGTTTGTTGTAATGTAGGAAGCTTTACTAGTGGTAATAACAAAGTTATTGCTGTTTGTGCGTGAACTTAGGAATTTCCAGAATTTCGTTATTATTTTGATGGTGAGTTCAACGGCCAGTATCGGAAGCATAAATAAATTATTTACAACTAAACTCTTTTGTGCTTATTAATTGACATGTATTGCATGTATTTTCTATAGTGTGTTATTTATTTATTTCAAATATTTAATATGTCATTATAACATAACCAGAAAATGTCCCAAAGAGGCAATATGGGGCTATTGGTATGGGGCAACATGGGGACATCATTTTCTCACTCTTCAGTCTGGTCCGTTTTCCTGGATATGCCATTATGCTTTCTCGAAGACATAATGCCTATTTCTCATGTTAGGAATAAAGTACAGGTTCAATCAAAGCGTAACAAGGGAAAGACAACGTTCCTTACAAGCACTACTACCTATATAAATCTGCTACAAGAAAATAGAAATCTGGAGAATCCCTAAGGCAACTAGAAGTGCTGAGGGAGAGTTAAAGGAAAACAAAATGACAAAGAAGAAAACAGAAGAGATCAAGAAGCCGAATTTTGTAAGGAAAGCAAAGAGATAGATTTTTAGAAAACGTCAAGTTCTTCTGTTGAGGCAGATGACGCTCAATGTTAGTATTGTAAGGGGAAGTATTGATACAATGCCATGGATGGCGAGGTTGGGTACATGGAGGCAGTGCGAATAACGTGGATGAGTTCGTCTTCTATTGTCACAATTGTGAAGATTAAGTTTAATATTCTTATCGTTATTGTATTTTTTTTATTTTAAGTAGTTCCGCTCTAAAGAGTTTAAGCTTTGTTCCTGCATGTTTTTAAGAATATTTTAATAATCTATTTGTTTTTACCTATTACCTAGATTTATGGTACCACCCATTCTTAACTGGTGTATTTACACATTTCTTTTCAAAATTTTCTCACAACATCAAGAGTGCTGATCGTAAAATTGTAAATTCATCCATCAGCAGATAAATGTTTAAAGATTACAACAAGCGTAACCTTGTATATCAATTTGCAATCCTGATGCAGTGTTCTAAAGCTTAATGTTCCCATCTTGCCCCACCTTCCCCTACAGGTGCGGTTCGCTGCGTGACGGTAGTGCCAAAATGAACAAACTTAGTATCTGCGTATATCTCAGCTTTGCTTGAGCAAGATACCGTTCTGGTTCCCTTGGATGCAGTTCAATGTGTGCCAATAACTGGCCACTTGCCGATCATTGTCGTCTTTATCCTAGCTTTTGTTCTAAATGTAAATTATGTCTTATGTTTATCAAAATTAAAACAGGAAAAATTATGCCGAAGTTTCATTCAACACCTTTTATTGATACACGGTGAAAGTTGCAAACTGCGGATTGCATTCTGGGCGACTGGAAATAGGAAGGTCTTCATATGTAGAGGAAATAGGAAGTAAACGTACTTATAGCCGAAGTGAAAAGAGCATGATATTCTTTTTATCGCTAGAGCCCATTCTTATATCGCTTTGATAGCGTTAATGGCTGCGTTCAGGGAGTTACGGCGTCACCAGCGCTGAACTCCGCTGAATCGATCAGCGTCCTGAACGCGACTTATTTAAAAGTGCATAGATCATAATTACCTAACTGTCTCTATAGTTTTTATAATCGTATATTATAATTCTACTGTAAACCATTCAAGGAGTTTCATCATTCATCCATGAATCCATTCCATATGGTTTTAAACAGTCGCTTAACGTTTTTAATCTTTGGGGATCCTATACATGCTGAATTGAATTTGCCAACTTTTTACGTTAATGAATGACGCAATAGCGTATACATAACGGCGCAAATATTAGTTAGTAATAGTACGTTAAACCTATAGCCGTTCTACCGTTTTAACAATGTCGACACACCAACAATGCGCTTACTTTCACATTTATGCCTACACCAATACAGACGCGAACAAGGACGAATCGCCACCAGATATCTGTCCTCGGGCGTGATTAACAATTTACCAGTCTGCACGGTTTACCAAGCGAGACTTCGCTGCTTTTGCTTGCGTCTATGATACGACAGAAACTGTGTTATCGTGTTTCGTGTTGTTTCTTCGATAAACTCTCTCTCTGAATCCGCACCCATATTTACGCTGCTTTCTGTGAAAGAATCACAGCCCGTTCAAGTAGAAAAGAAATAGTATGCAATAAGTTAATGAATGAATGCGTAACAGTAAAAACTCGTCAAGAAATGCAACCGACAAATTAACTTGGGATGTTCTTGAAAAAGAATTATAATGTCACTAAATGAGGGCCATCTTATTATGATTGTTACTTTTTGGAATGTCTCTGTATACGTCGTTAGTATGTTGCTGTTTTCAATCGCTGTCCGTTATCAAACTTGCTGTTGGTCGGCCTGTGAGACCACGTTTGGGCAAAAATGCGATAAATATTTTCTTGTGTATATAGAGTTTATCGATTGATCTTCAACCTTGGGAAACCTTATAGCTTGACATTTTGTTTATGTCAAGCCGTCTCTAAAACTTAACTGGGTGATAAACCAATCAATGTGTATACGAATTTTAAAGGAAAAGTACTCATTTTATAGATGAAATTTATGAATTCAAGGAGTAGTGAAATTACTTTATTTACTTTTGAAATAGCTTGGATTACGAAGTTAATATATACATCCATATACATACACACAGGATTTATTTAATAATTTCTAGATACTTATGTACACACAGATCTCGAATACGACATCGTTTCCTGCAAACCTGTTATGGAAGATTTATATTATCGACCTAATCATGATAAAAATAAGTAACATTCTTAACATATTTTTGGTTCTGATATTTTCATAAATGCACAAAGTTTCATTCGCACAGGGAGAAGATGAGGAAAGCTTGTTTGAGCAAGAACTAATGCTTGATGTTAGAAAGAACGAAGAAATAAATTTAGCAGAACGAGGAATAATGGTTTCAATGATTTTTGCTAAAATAAGAATATCAGAAGCTATGTAATTCTAAAAATCTTATTTGAAAATTTGAAAATGAATAAGATATGCGAGTTTGCTTACTCCTAAAGGAAAATTGTGTCGGCAACAAATTTATAAGAAAAAGTTTTTAGAAAATTTACCAAAAGATTTTTTTGAGAATAAAGATTTATTAAAAACCAGAATATATGTTACAAAATATTTTTTTTCCTATTCCGTCTAGTTGCTCAATTCCAAACAGTAGTTTTTGAAATGACGAAATCTCCAAAAATGCTTTTTTCGAATTTTGGCATGCTATATGTCACTATGCTGTTTGTCGATTGTTATTTAGTTTTATTACTTGGTGACCTGGAATGTTTGCTCTGATATACTTAAAAGAAAATTCAAATTAGTACCCCATTCATGATTTTTTCTTCAAAACCATGCAATCTACACGTTGCCAAGATGTTTAATGTGTTCTCCTTTAAATATAAAAATGAATATCTGAAATAATATTTTAAACAAAGTAAAAGATACGTTTTGCTGGGGAATGCAAGTACCTTTCTAATATTTTTGGTTAATCTAATCTAGGAGAGCTTTCTACTTACACTGGTTGAGAAAATGAATCTAGCTACAGAGACAGGTTCGGGGAATAGATCTTGTTTACAGACGGATCAAAAACCGAGAATGGAACTGCAGCTTGAATCTATAGTAAGGTGAGAAACAATGATCTCCCTTCTAGGAAAATATGCCACGATCTTTCAGGTAGAGGCAAATGCAATATTGCAATGTGCAACTGAAATCAATTAGGGTATCTATATTGCAACAGACAGCTAGGCGATACGGAGGACATCAGTGAACTCCAAAATACAATCAAGACTGGTTTGGGAATGTATTCGAGAACTCATTAGCCTGACATACCGCAATAAAGTCACTGCTGTGTATGACTGGACATTCGGCACTCGAAGGAAATGAAAAAGCCGATGATTTAGCAAGAAAGGGATCATGTGCTTCAGTGAATTGTCCAAAAATACAGCGCGAGACTAGGTAAGACACTGAGTAAAAGAGAAACACAAGGAACACTGGGATAAAACAACCAGGCATATTCATGGAAAGACCTTTATTAATGAAGCATCAAAGAAAAAGACTGAAGAGCTACTGCAGCTTAATAGGGGTCATGCTCGCATCGCAGCAGGGCACTGTGCACTGAAAAGACCTACAGAAAATTGGGATCAACAGTGGAGATATCAACTACAGACTGTGTAACGGGATAACAAAGAACGCTTACCACATTTTGTGTGAATGCGAGATTCTGAAAAAAGACAAGTAATTTTTGGCAAGCGGAAAATGAACCCAGAGGATTACTTCGATCAACCAGCTAGAGACCTGTACAGGTTAGGGCAGGATATTAGAATACTGGACTCGTGGTGGCTGATATAATTTAATGGATAAAAGAAATGAGAGACCGAATACAAAAAGCCAAGAGGCTGCAGTGTTTCCGGACACTTTCGGTTATACGACTCCCACAACAAAAAAATCCATTAGAGAAAATAAAAACGC
Source organism: Protaetia brevitarsis (assembly GCA_004143645.1). NCBI lineage: Eukaryota > Metazoa > Arthropoda > Insecta > Coleoptera > Scarabaeidae > Protaetia > Protaetia brevitarsis. The sequence continues at coordinate 1,930,491 of RXPK01000126.1, forward strand.
TTTATCCTTATCATAAATACCAGTTGACTCAAAATCTGAAGAGCACGCCAATAACTTCTAAAGTACTGGTTTGTTAGTACCTACAGGCTGACGGAGGAATGTTTTTATCGATAACGTTATACACGTTTTAGGAAAATGTGGGTTAGTTTGCCGTAACAGTAATTTTAAATCATATTTATGTGGAATTAGGTGGGTTAATGATTCGCATTGTGAATGTGGTGGGGTACTTAGATACCGCGGTGTATGTTTTATTTGAATGTCTAGTCGTTGATTAGTGGCGTCGCGTACGGCAGCTAGGGCATTAGCTGAGGGGTTAAATTGGCCGCAGCGCAAAACAGATATCGGAATGGTAGGAATTTTTTGGTAATGCTGCTAAAGAATTAGATAGGTAACCTTAATTGTTAATGCTAGATATATTGTCAAATCTACACAATTATTTTATTAAGATTTATATTTTGTTGCTTGAACATTAATATTTTTATTTGACTGTTTCTAACCAAACATTTTTTGTTGGATTCTTATTTTTTGTTAATTTAATTACACATAATTTTGAGTAAATGGATAACGTATTGCAATTGAATCACATTAATTCCATTTAGTTTACTTTTTAATCTCACACTGAGAGAAGATGTTCTTCTACTTAGCTAATATCCACAAAAATAATTTGATCTTCGCTACACTCAGAAAAGTACCTACATTGAGCTAACCAAAATTTAGTTAATTTAGCTGTTTGGTTGTATATGGCGAACCAAATTTTTTTGTTACAGGAATGAAAAAAAAATGTTAGGTATTTGTTGTTAGTACAACAAATTCACATTGTTATAATAATCCTAGCAAGAGTTCAATCCAACACTTTGAAACGTATCACGTGAAAAATAATGGTTGAAATAATTTAGTTATGATAACCAAAATTTAAGTCAAATTAACCTCTTAGTTAGTTCAAATATATATTCTGCTTTAACTGAGCAAATTTCGAATATTCCATTTAAATGAATATTTAATTGCACGAACCATAATCTTTAATCTTGTTTTAACAACGTACTTATTTGAAGGAGACATGCGGTCGATACGCTAAGTGTTTCTTCGGCATATTAGGGGTTAATCGCTATAATCGCTCCGCCGCTGTAGTATGCGGTTAAGGAAGGCGCCTTTTCAGCGATCACAGCTCCTATTAGACGTTTATCTGCTAAATATACCAGGTTAATATGTTATAAACGTACTTATCACCCTAGTTGTGCTAAATATGTTCTGTTACTAGAGTGGAAATAGGAGAAACGCCATCTACGGGATAATTTCTGTAATACATGCAAGTATTTGCTGTGCTATATGGGGAGAGAACTGCAACAAGATAGATTTGCTACTATCAGTACTGATATTCTTCAATTTCTACAACCCAAACCGTAATTTGATTTAATGCTTCAGGTTTGTCTATCTAACCGCATTTTTAGTTAAATGGAAAGAAACGTGTTAACTTTCTATAGTAATATTAAAGCAACCATTTTCGTTGTTAATTGAAACAAGTTCAAACTGTAATTTAACCAAACCGATTCAAACTAATTTTTTTTTTTATAGAATCCGAGAAATTGCTTTGGTTTAACTCAAATTTTGATCGTAATAATCAAAAAAATTCAACAAGGAGCATTTTGTTAATTCAACACAGTAACTTTTCTGAGTGCATAGCCCGGTACTTGTTTTAAAGGTTATGTGCACCAAACTAAAGAAAACACACAGAATTTACAGGATTGTCATTTCTATTTTTTTTTTCTGTATTTGACAACGTAACGTCAATGCCACGTTGTAGCCCCACAAAAATGAATACTATTTATTCAAGCAACAAACCCTAACATATTCTCCGAACAATTTCACACTGTTGACAAGAACATTAACTGCACATTAATCTAAATTGTTGTAGTGATTAAATTAACATCTTATGTTTAATAATTTTTTAATGTCGGATTAATGTTTACAAATCATCGCTCACTGGCAATTACTAAAAACTATTGACTCAACTAGGAATTTGTTGACTAAACATTGTCAACATTGTTTATATTGTTATTATAATTTCATTACATTTTGTGATAGATATGTCATGCAAGCTTTGATGACCAAGTAATGTTTTTATGCATGTAAATAAATTGCTGTTTGCTTAATCTTGATAGCTTATATTTTATTTTAATAAGAGCAGGCGTTTCTTTTGGTATCTATCAAACGAACTGACTACTAACTCATTAGTTAACGTAAAACAATAAACATAAACATGGTCTTCTAAGAATTTCCCTTGTTTTTCTTATTTAACCGGTGTTCGTTATCTGTTTTATTTTATCCAAATAGCTTGCGTTACACAAATCAGACCGCCCTGACGTAATTTTCTAGGGAGCCGCGAGATTCCGACAAAAAGCACACAGCCTTCCGAGAAAGCGCGCGATCTTCCTTCGCAATTATACAACAGAACTAATGCGATGACGGTTTTTACGTGCGCATTTATTTGTGTGTGCCATTGTGTACGTCTGTGTGCGTGTGTGTTTGATGACGATCGCTTAATTAAGCAGCGCGGTTCGCGGAAACTTCTTCAGGCTTCACGGCGCCCCCACTTCGATAACAATAAATTACGCAACAGTTTCGCATTACGTCTCGTTGCTAATTCATCAGTTGCGTCGACGAAATCGTTTGCCCCCTACATATATACCGTGCCCAGGAGAAGCGCGCCCACACCACGCGTTCCTCCGTTACAATATCCGGCCCATAATGGCATTTACATCTGTGTTGTAGACATGTACACATTATGTATGTATAAACCTATCCAAAATATTTAATATCTCCAAGATTAAATCTAATAATATAATATCTATATGAATCAGTTATAGCACCTGATTTCTGAATACACTCCGATTTCAAGGTTATTTGTTGATAGCACAACTGACGTTATCAATCAAACTTAAATTGATGCCAATCTTTTTTTTTCGCATAATTAATAGAATGGCACTTTTCTGGGAATAAAGTTCGAGTATGTGGTGAACATGACAACAGAATAGTCTATGCCGACGCACTGGAATTAATAGTTGTAGTAAACAATAAACCTTAGTAACAATTGCATTTACGTAGGTGTGACTCATTGTTTACTTATTATTTATGCCACGGAGAATATAATTATGAGGTTATCTGGGTATACCGAGATTCTAATGACGCTACCGTGTTATTTGATTTGTCTGGGACACAGTTCAATTGGGTTTAATTTTCAGTGGAATTTTACAGAAGTTTTGGGAATTTTGAATGGAAAATGGTTTGTTTGCCTTGCTAATATCGAACAAGTATTAACTTTGAATATTGCCTAACATGCGTAGACAACTAAATCATTTTTACTATTGTTATTTAATATTATTTATTTAATCAATAAATATATTTGAAATAAAGTGACTAAAGATGAGGATGATATATGTATTTATATATTTATAAAATGTATATTTATGTTTAACTATTGGTATTTACGGCAATGTAATATTTGGTGAACGGTGTTTATTGGATTATTTTTTGATGTTTCTACGCGGTGAAAAAGAAATTATCCAATCAATGAAATATTCATAGACCCAGACAGGTGAATTGTTTCTATATGGGCAAACAAATATTTGTTTCTCTCAAATAACCGACTTTGTCAATACCATATTTTCCATTCCAATGTGTGTATAGTATTTGTTTAAAAGAAAGTAAACTGGATTAGATTAAATTTATAAAAAGTTGGATTAAATGGGCCTATTGATACATATTTAAATCAATTAACTAACTGTTTATTTCAAATAATTAAGTACTTACACTAAATACTTATCTAATACTATTACATTGAGAGAAATATCCTTTTCATTAAAAAGGAACTACATTAAACCAAAAGTTTTTGGGTTTTCTATATGGCCTACATGATTTGGTGTTTCCTTGAAAAGGAATATAATTTTAAATTCACGTATTTCTTCGGAAATGGTATATTTTTAGTTGAAACAGTTTTTTCTTTTAAGTGAAAAATATTGATTTTGATTCAAGTCCTCTTTATTTTGAACTTGAAAACTATGCAGATTGGCAGAAAACCGTAAGCATTTTGATTCAAGAAGTTTTTCCTTTTCTTATAACATTTATTCATTTTACACGTAAACGTAAAACAACAAAATGCCGTGATCATTTTCAATCGAAATGAAAGTGAATTATCTTCAAAAACCCATGCACTAAGGAGGGATTTGCCGTTAGAATGTTGTAAATACTAGTAGTATTGAAGGAGTTGGTCGCAGTGACCATCACACTCTAGTGTGCCGCTAAAGAAATCGTCCTTTCAATGTCGATGACTCCTATTAGATGTTGATGTGGTAAATATACCAGATTGGCATGTTACGATCGTAATTTTCAGCCTATTTTGTGCGAAATATTATCTGTTACTGGAATAAAATAGGAGATGCGCCATCTGTGCGACAATTTCTCTACTACACATAAGTATTTCTGCTCATCTACTGTACTATATGGGGAGAAAACTGCTATACGAAAATAAAATGCGATATTTATTTTTACTTCCATGTAAATATTTAGTTAAATTAATAAACACTGCACTAGCTTCAAATAAATCTACTAACCAAGTTATTTGTTTGATTGAATACAGGAATATTTTTAATATTCCTAAATCAAGTAATAATTTAGTAACTGTAACCAAATGCATGAAAAATGGTTGAAAACAACAAGATCGTTTCTCCCGAGTATAACAGTTTTAAAACCTTCAAATATTATACATTGCTGTAAAGTTCCTTGGCTTATAAGTAAATCAGCATTAAATGAAAAGATTCCAATTATCTCTGAAATTGCTTTAACCTCGCGCGAAAAATATTTACTTTTGTTCATTATTGTTTGTGTATCTGCGACTTATGCACGTGGGAACATGAATAAAACTAAAATACTTCCCCGTAAAAAAGCACTCAGCTTGAATACAGGTGCTTGCATTTTCCGTTAAAAGGCTTTAAGTCAATGTATACATGCGTGTCCACGCAAATAATGTAATGTGTATTGTCTTACTTAAACAGAAGTTATACAGACGTTATAAAATATTAATCAAAGCTAAGGTGCATTCCATTTAATTACGGTTACTTTTCGTCGAAAAGCATGTACTTAAGAAGAAAATAGTCTTCCGGCAAAACAGCACGCTACTTTCAATTAAAATAAACACTTTTCTGAGAAAAAAGTATAATATAAAATAGTTATAAAACTTTTCATTTAATGCAATCTCTTTTCTGAGTGTACCATATATTCGATTCAAATGTGTGTATAGTATTTGCTTAAAGGAAAGTAAACTGGATTAGATTAAATATTATAGAAAGTTGGATTAAATAGGCTTATTGATACATATGTAAATCAATTAACTAACTGTTTATTTCAATAATTAACTACTTACACCAAATACTTACCTAATACTATTACATTACTTTAACATAACCAAATATTTTATAAGACTAAACTCTCTTCATTTCTCTTCAGTTGAATTTCAGTAATGATTACTGTTAGCTTCTTGTTTGAGAAGTTTGGGAAGAGCAAGCGGAGGGATTGTAGTCATATACAGAGATTCGTTAAATATGAAACACATGGATAGTACAAATTTATGGATTTTATGTCAATACGCGGCACGAGAACAGAAACCATTTTATAATGGCTTTATACTAGAGCCCTAAAGTAAATATTGAAATATGTACAGATGTCCTAAATGATAGACTATAAGAAAAATGGAGGAATTCTCAAATTGCACATGGTTAATTGGGGGTAATTTTAATGGGAGGTCGGGACATTTGAACCGATAATGAGCCTCTTTCGAATGCTCTTATGTCTAAGGAAAGAAAATCGCGCGACTCCATAGTGAATAATAAAGGGAAAAAAGTTGATGGAATTAATGGAAAGCGCAGACCCCCAGTGATACACCTGCTGACTATACATTTACTATACATAAAAACAGTGAAGAGCGTGATTGACTTGGTGTTCGTTAATGAACGTAGTTGTTTTTATGTGGAAGACCTAGTTGTTGAGAATATATTACAAGCAACACCTCATTTGCTCGTTATCGTTAAACTGAAAGAGCAAAATGTAGTCAATAATAACAGAAGACAACAAACACTTAACATACAACTGAAATACAGGTGATTTAAAGATGAATCTCAAACTTTTACAGAGGCACAATAGTTTCGACGACAAAATATATTACCATTGTGAAGACGTAAATGCATTGAACACGAATCTTATATAAGTGCACTAAAAGAGGCAGCTGAAATTGTAACCTTATGCAAACAAAAATCGAATCGAATGTGGATACAACGATATCTTCCAACAAATGGTATGATAAAAGTTGTCCATAGATAAAGCGCGAACTGCGTAGAACCTTGAGAAATTATAAAAATACGAGAACCGATCAAGCATTACAGAATTACTTGATCCTAAAGCGAGAATATCAACACTTCCTAAAACAAAAAAGACAAAAGTGTTACCGAACATTGCACAATATGCTGGCAGATGTGAGAGATTCGAAGTCCTTCTGGCAAACAATAAAATTTTTCTCCGGAAAAAGTTAGGAATGAAAATAACATATATTCATGGAAAATTGGTATAATTTCTTCTCAAAAATCTACGAGCGCATGCTTTCGTTAGATGTATGTACAATCTGTGCTGCACCCTTTGCTAGACGTGGAGATAACAATTGACAAGTTGCTGTTTGTTGTGCATCAGAAGCTTGAGTTAAATAAAGCGCCTGGATCAGATCAAACCCTAACGAATACTATAATACCTGTTGAATTTGTTGAACAAGATATTTGTAACAGAAAATCTACCTACAGCTTGGTAGGAAATCAACTTACAGATGATACATAAAATAGGAAATAAGGACAATCCATCTAATTATCGAGGAATTACTATGACAAATACCATACTAAAGATATTTACATCGGTTTTTCTACAACAGAATATATAATTGATGTGAGGAAAACAACATTCTACCTGAAGAACAGTCGGGATTCCGCAGTGGGAGAGGATGTCTGGACAGTCTATTTATTTTGAATTCAGCAGTTACGATAAACTTGATCCCTAAGTCTTCCCACGTCTATAGCGTGTTCATTGACTTTAAACGCGTTTTTCCACAATTTTTCACGATCAGTCGTGGAAAAATGTGGAATAAACTGTTTATGGAAGGAATAAACAACTGCTAAATTAATAAGAATTGTGAAAACTCTGTACGACAACGCTCATATGATTTTGAAAATTGGTAACGAGATCTCACCAGAAATCGCAATGACAGAAGGATTAATGTAGAGGAATTGTCTCTCTCCTTTGCTCTTTTCAATGTACACCTCTGACATTATAGAATATTTTAAGAGCAAAGGGTTGGATGGTATAAAAATAACCAGCAGCAGATCGCTACTCCTATTAATGTACGCGAATGACTTGGTTTTACTTGCAAATTCATCTGTGAACGCAAATAGGAAATTGATCATACTAGAACAGTACTGTGATACCAACCAACTGACTCTTAATACCGATAAGACGAAGGTACTAGTGTCCGACTTCCGACGTGGCATACCCCCTAAAAAAAAACTCGTCGGGCTTTCGAGATCTTCCCCCTTCCTTCTTCCCCGCGGAACCACTCATCGCATTACTTCAGGGGGGATTGAAAAAAGTTGTTCGAATCTGTTCCTCCTTCATTCATTTCGTGTCCGCTCTATTCTCTGGTCGACCTCTTTCCGCTCCATAATGCACCTTATCCAACTGTACACTGCACTCCAGGCTTCCTCGCTCCTTAACATGCTAGATATTATGTTATGTGGCGACACAGGTCCTACGATCTTTTCAGCGATTTGCTTCTCCGATATCCACCTCGGGCACTCGAAAAGGGTGTGCTTACTGTGTCAGTCCCGTCGCAGTAGCGGCATTCCAATGTTGGACTTAGCTTGAACCTATGTAGGTATGCTTGGAAGCAGCCGTGCCCCGTTAAAAATTGTGCCATATGGTATTCAACCTGTCCATGGTTCCTACCAGTGTTGGGCAAGATAGGAGAAGTGAATAAATTTGTACAGCGACTAGATACACTCGTGTTTATTCGCGCCTTGAGTGGGGAGCAGTGTTAACTAGTGATTTACTGAGAGCCGACAACACACGAGTATGTCTAATCGCTGTAGAAATTTATTCACTTCCCCTAACTTGCCCAACACTGGTTCCTACACACCCAGGGTTAGATGTTGTTTATCAACTTCATGCTTTCTGCCAATTGTTCAGCACGGTGGCTATAGATGTCGCTCTGCAGGCTGCACCCCCCCATATCTGTATCTACCCTCTGCTGCACCAAAAGATCTATGGGTGGGGTTCTCGTCACTACCAGTAGTGCCTCTGATGACACTGTTCTATACGCCCTCACGGTGTTGATGGCGATTTTTCGCTGTACACTCAGCAGCTTCTATTGGTGCACTTCCTTTTGCATGGCCCTATTCCATATGAACGCCCCGTAAAGCAGCACTGACTGGGCCGTTGCGCAAATTAGCCTCGTACATTCGTTGAGCCCCCCTACTCTGGGCATCAGGCGACATAGCGATCCAAGAGTTCTATGTGCTTTTTCCGCTGTCCGGGACATGTGGACACCAAGGTACCGCAGAGTTTCACAGCTTTGTATTACCTTTGTATTGTCTTAACTCATTATTTTTTTTTGTAATAAACCTTTTTTAACTTCAGTTAATTCAAATAAACCTTAGTGTACCAATAAAAGACATAGGTATATCTTTTTTGCATAAAACCTTTATTTGACCCTATTAAAAATTGTCGTTTCTGTGAGGTAAGATGTGAAATATCGTTCCCATTGAATGGAAGAAATGTATCAAAAATTAAATAGAAAAAAAAATACGTATTTTGCTTGTTTTTACACAATTTTGATAAAGTCAGATAGTATTGACATAATTAAAACTGACCAGCGGTTGTGTGATAACCTTTCGCAATAGATACTTCCCATCGTTTCTTGTTGAAAACGTTTTAGTGGAAAGGTCTATTTTCGACCTTTGAACGTTTACTTAATCATGTGTTAAATGTATTTGAACATATATACAAACAAGGAGAAATACTTAAACTAGGTTACGATTCCGAATTCGATAGGCACTAACTTGGTGATAATAAAAATGTAATAATATATTTCGAAAGAACGTGCATTAAAATCATTTGATTTACAACAAAAATCTAAGGTAATCTATACTTTAAAACTACTTTGAAATTGTGGACATCATCTGTATATTGTGTATATAACATATATGTACATTGTATATAAGTGAGTCGTCATTGTTTATACTATTGTAGATAATGATACCACGCGATTCTTGTTTACGGCATTCCGCTGTTTGACTTAAAAATATTCCAATATTTATCGCGATGATAAGATTTCTGTTTGCGGAGGAAGAATCGTGTTTTCAGTGCATACGCAATCTAATACATATATTGAGGAAGTGATTCCTAATCTTTCTAAGAATTTTAATAACACAAAGATGTGAATCGGAATAATTGTGGACGTTATGTGAAAGTGCTATATAGTATTCCTACAAACTAAAATGTTACTATATTTAGTACAATTCTAGAATACCTGCGGACCTATGCTGCTGCCTTTACGGACAGTGGTACTGTCTGTTCAATGTAGTTGAAGATGCTGGTGTGGTCCCCGACTTTGCCGGAGAAGCCCTTGCATCCGCTACATTTTGCTCCGTAAGCCACTAGGATTGTTTCAGACCACAACACCAACTGCAGTGGGGGAAGCCTAAGAATGGTCTCCATATAGCAGCCGTTGGTGACGATGCCTCGCAGAGTTAGACAGTGCATAAACAATCGTGGGGATATAGCATTTTATTGATAATTTTTTGCTGATTGTTGGTATTTTTTTCCAATTGCTATGATTTGAAACTTGCCAAAATTTCAACTTTGTGATTCAGCTCTTTGTTGCAATTTTTTTTAGCACGTACTTTATATAAGATAAAGTGCAGAGGATATGCAATAAAAATTAGCACTCTTGTGAGGATAAATAACTTGGAGTCAGATTATTTTACAGTCAATGAAGGACGGATGTTGTTTCTAATATCAGATCGCGCCTGCAGAAAGACATTTTATTCCGATTGCTGTGCAGACTATTGTAGATAACCATCTGGCTATCACTGAGGCGAAGTTTTTAAAAGGATTGGATGAAAAGGAAATCGCCGCGGTTCCAACAGGTAATTAACGCCATCTATAGCTGCGCAGCAAGAAAATCTGAAGAAGAGAGTGGAGGACTTGGTACCATTCACTATCGAAGGTTTGAACCTTGCTTTAGCGGAATTCTATTTGAATGAAATCTGTAAGATTATTCACAAGGCAATGGACCTGTCGAAGGATATCTATGTGGAAAGCATTGGGAGCTATTCCCAAAATTAATCTATTGGTATTATGTAATAATAATACGTCCAGCCATTATCTGTGTTACGATATTGTGATGGTATCAGAAGCCACACATACAGCGAAACTTACATCAATACAAAAGATTGCAAGTATGGCAATTATATCTTTGTTCGCGTCATTAGAATTAGAAAATCTTTTGGACTTAGCACCCTTGCACATTACCAGATTGACTACATTCCGCCTTTGATAGAGTAGGGAATCAATTGCAATTGAACTTCAAGCAAAAGTATATAAAAATAATAGATATAATATGTTTAGTATAATAATCTTTATGAGTATGTCGCTGTGAATCACTCGTGCGCGAAGGATTTAGAAGCGTCTTTCGACTAGGAATCGAATGACGAAAAGCGCGATTCTGTATCTCTAACGTTTCCGAGATATTTGAGGTCAAAGTTTTGAAAAATCAAGTCGACACTAGAGCTTTCCAATACGATCCCATTTGGGGGTAAACATTTCTTTTCAAAAGATTGAGTGCTAGTTAAATTGTTATATCTCTGTGGACAGACTACACCTACTTCTGTGCCAATTTAGAAAACAAAGCAATGGCGAAGTTCTTTGCCTTTAAAAATAAGTTCTTTGCCTTTAATAATTTGCCTTTTCAAACCTTTCGTTTCTTTTTGTCCACTTTATATTTAAACAACCGCTCATTGAACATTTCAAGATTACAGAGAAGAGAACATTTTTAGATAACACTAAATAATTTCGTCTTTTTATCTCTTTTACCACTGCTTTTAAACGAAGAAGTGATTAAATCATTTAGAAACGTGATTTTATTATGCTAAATGAAGCTGCAGCTATTTGGGGAAAATCTACCATGGCTAAAGATATTTTTATCAGCCAGAAACGTATTATCCGTTGCATAACCGGCCTAAAAGCTATTAGTTGCAACTTAATAAAGATATACATGATCATAACACCAGAGATAGAAGTGACATAGCCTCACCTAGGTCTAGATTAACCTTATATCAGCAGTCCTCACAGATTCTTGCTATCAAAATATATAATAAAATTCCTAATCATTGGAAAGATCTAAACCGTTGGGGTTTTAAACGGTTTATGCGTGATCTATTATTAGTGAATGCCTTTTATTCTCTACAGGAATTTTTAAATTTTAGAATTACTTAAGTCCTTTATTTTAATCCAAGGTTTTTCTTGTTCACTCTTTACAAATGTTTCGAATACTCTTGTTAGAATTGTTATTGTTATGGTTATTATCATTATTACTGTTATTGTTACTATTATTAGTATCATTATTGTTATTACATTTATAATTCATATTTGTCTTAAGTTTGTAGTTCCTTAATACAACACTGAGAAAAAAATTTAATAATCATAAATAAAAATACAAATATCGTAAGTAAAAAGTTCAGCTGACTAGGCAAAAGCACATATTACTTAGCACAGTAAAAAAGAGATCCTAAACACTGATACTAACAAGAAGCAATCTAAGTTAATTACGGTCTGCTTCATACCGGTAACTTATGATAATTAAACTGAAGTAGTTAAGCCAAAGAATATATGTACTTGCAGTAAGCAAAGATTTGCCCTTGTCAAGTAATAGATGTATTGCTGTGAGTGAACTATTCTATAACAGCTATCACACCTTCATAATTAATACAAGCTATTTAGATTACTTGTGATAAGGAAGGAGTATCATTAATGCAATGGTAATGGTTTGCTATAAATATACAATACACTTATCTTACATTTGTTGTTCAACTATAGGTAGTGTAGGAAACGAGGAAGTTTAGTGAATATTTATTAAGTAGCTTACTGTGTACTCTGTGTGAATAATTGATAACGAAGAAAAAAAAAATCTCCACAAATCTTCGATTATTTATGCAACCGCAACTATAAGTACTGCGTACCGAGCAATGCGTAATTCAAAATTGTTTGGAAATAATTTTTAATTACTATTCTGTGTGCTGTAGCTTCGATTGCATTAATAATCAAAGATTAAGTTCGCATTTAATTTGCTAAAGATGGTACATAATACTTATTACTTAAGAAAAAAAAGCAGTATTATTAGTAATAGTTTTATTTTGTATAGGACAAACACAGTGACTACCTGATATGAATGTAATGTAATGTTTAAGCTACGTAATAACAACAAAGAACAAGTAAATAACCGAATAACCTGAACAGACGTTTCAAAACAATAAGCTTTAGAAGGTACTCCAACTGATTGAATGTAATTTTTAGACAACTTGCCGGTACTTTACATGATCTACGTATGTTATCTCTGTAAAATTCATTTAAGTAGTGAAGTTGAAACACCAAGATGAAAGCAATTTGCGACGTGTGTAATGTGTCTTTAATTTAATTATGCAAATGATAAAGTTGTTGAGTGCCGTAAAATTTAATAAATAATCTCATGTTTATTTCAATTAATAAATAAACATGAGATTCTTTTCTCGGTTATACAACCGCCCTCAGGACGTGTGGTAATGAGTATTGAATAATATGAAATACGACCCTGTATAGTGACCAATAAACAAAATAAATAAAAGATATTGGTTTCACTTTAACAACAGTTTTTTTTTAAACAATTTACAACGTAATGACTCATAAAATATATTCCTTAATAATGAAAAAATGAACAAAGCAATAATAAAAGATAAGGTAAATGGGGCCCCCTTGAAACGTTATTTAGTTATTGAAATTATTTAAATCTAAACAAAGGACAAAGAGAAATATGGAAGTTACAACTAATAACAAACAAAGAAATAATATAGGTGGTAAACTTGCGGTTTCTGTTGGTTCTTTGCACTGGGCGTTGTCTCGGCGGGTTGATCCTCTGTCAGCGTACGTGGCGGTTATGTCCGGTGATCGCCTCGAAAACGGCTACTTCGTCGGGGTATTCCTAACTGCAGGTGGCACTTGGACTGTTGGATCACTCAGCTAGCGACGGCATCCACACTTTAACTTCACCAGCGGGCGCAGATATCATCACAATGATGGGGAATTCAAATATCCCAGCACGTGGTTTCAAAACTGTAATCTTAAAACATCCGATTGCTTATAGGCTCGATGCTTCTTCTTTCGCTGGGATTCTTTATACGGATGGGACCTTGAGTTAACCCACCCGGTATTTTTAATATATTTGCGTTCCAACGGGCCTACAATGGCCGTCCTCCTTGCACACCCTTCTTCGTCTGCGCGCGTAGCCGTCTCGGGGACTATTTCATTACTCCGCCGCAGTAGCCAATCAGAAATAGTAAAATAATCACGGAGTGGCAGCAAAACTCGAATAATCATAGTTGTGGCAAGTTGTTACCTATTTAAGAAAATACATGAGTTTAATAACGATCAGCATTGTTGTTACTTCTACTAAGCATGTGCTGTAGTTATAGATACAGTACCAGTAGTCATAAGTAATACGTTACTTACCACAAATTTGTGAGGTACGCTATGTAATAGCCGTTAATAAAAGCACTATTTACAGCAACAACTTGCATTCAGGAAACTGGGTTTAGTTGCAGGTATTAATTAACTAGAATAGTTCCAAGTAAAACTTTATCTATTGTAAACAATTTTTTATCAAGTAAGCACTTTATATTTTTCTCAGTGAATTGGTTTAGCTTTCTTTTTCTCTCTAATTATATTTTCAATTATTCAGTTCTATTTTCCTTTTACATGACTTTCTATACAATTGTAATGGTCTTTGGAGACAAATAAAACTTACTTACTTACTACTTTGACATCTTTAACAGGAAAGGGATAATGGTATATGGTGGTTTTACATAGTGTTATTTATTTTTTTCTTAATATTATACCTTCATATGTTTGACCGTAAGAATGTTGGCGCGAAATTGTGTTTAGTAAATCTGCGAAATGAGACAAATAAGACAAATAGCGCAGTACGACATTATTTCGTCACAAAATGAAAAAATCTAATTTCCTGCTCATGAGTAACACAACGAAAAAAGAATGCTCTACGTCCCGTTTGGCTCTCTTAAATTAATTTCGAAGGAAAAAATTATGTCGAGAATTTCCCATACGTCACGCCTTGCGTTTCAGAACGGCCAAGTTCTATTAATATCCGCACTTCTGTTATTCCCGACGTATTTTAAACGCGCAGAACACAGGCGCGTTATTGTGGAAGAAGCAAGAAGTTACGCCAATAATTTACGATCGTTGACGTCGAACTTTGGCGAGAGAGGTTGCTGGCAGATTCGGGGTGAATTAGTTTCACCTGCCGAATTAATGAGTCACCGAGAGAAAGTTGTGACAGTCGCGTATATGTAAACAGAAAAAAGAAGTGTCGCAGCGATATATAATAAGTTCCTCACGTCGAATCGTCGCAAGAACGATTTCGCTACACTCCGAAACGGGAAATAAGAAAGAAAAAAGGTGCTAAAATACCACCTTGTGGTGATTATGCAATGTGTTCTCCGAGGTCGTCAGAGCAAACGTCGCACCTTAAAATCTTTCTCGTCCGGTTATTATCGGGTTCTGAAAACTCTTTATGCAACACTCGCGGCTGCATTGGCGGAGGTCGCTTGGATCGGGGCATGGAATCGTCTACCCGCACCCAATAATCGGATTTGTTGCGCGTGCTGTAGTCGAACAGAGCGACGAACGGCGGAATTGTACAACCTGAAAGGCGCAGCGCATGCTGCAACAAGTGGTTCGTTTGGTCTGACGATAACGGCCGGATATTGCGAACGGAGACTGGTTTGAGCACTCCGGAAAGCGGAGACGGGCAGACGTCGGTGAACGCGGACAGTCATTGGAGAGCCAGGTGTACGGACGCATTTGTTGGGTGATTTTTTTTAGGTTGAATTGATTCACTTTAGAAGAACAGAGTAGATTTAAGCAAGACGTTATTAATATGTCGGCAGGTATAAGGCATGCGGTTAACCGCGGGAAAAACTGCGTACTTTAGAGACGAATATAATACATTAAAAATCAACGAATGACATGTAGAAAGAGATAGTGAGCCATTAGTAAGTTCAGTTAGATTTAGATGGTGATATTAAAAAAATACACAATTGAAGATACGAGTGGATGAAGGTGTTATGTCGCATTTTCAAAACTCTCTTTTTTGTATGAATCAAGGTGTTTTGTACCCGTCGTTCACATAGCACAATCGTAAATTCCAGAAATTCAAGAACACTCGAGTCTTGTGAATGTACGAAGGGTTTCTGTTACACTACTTTTGAGAAAAATTACATAAAAAAACTTATTTCTGAAAAAGTTTAATTTTGTAACACCTTCATCCACTCGTGTCTTCAATTATTACGGTATTGGTATTCGCAGTACTTGAACACTTGCAGGACTTCTTAAAAACGTGTCCCAACCACAGACCTAATAGACTGCCAATAAACCGTACGCGCACCATTACGGCGCACCAGCAACAGTTAGCCACACATCTTGGAACACAGGTGTCATGCTTAGGTTTGCTTACATTTAGTTAGTATATTTTTAGGGAATATTTGCGTTGAGTTGTTTGTAAGTTGTAGCCATATCACAAATATGACTGGTGCGGTATGTTACCTAACCTTGCAATTGAATTGTTTTGTTTATTTACTTCCTTTGTTTTTTTTTTCTTGCTTTTACGGACTATATTATCCATATTTCTATTATACGAATAAGCCTTGTGTATGCATGGGTATTATATCAGTAATAATAAAGTAACAAAAAAAAAAAAATCAATAAGAAAGAAATAAGTATAGACTAATATTATTTAATCATCAGTAAATGAATAGCAAACACTCTAGTTGATTATTTACTCTTGAAGAAAACATACATTACATTATTATGGCAGATTCAGATTCCACGCTCAAACAACTTTCATTAGATTTTATCCTGCGTATTTTTATATGGCAAAGAATGTGTCTCTCTTTATTCTTTTTATTAAATCTCTATGGATAGTTAAGAAATAGTTTAAAACACTTGTGTTATCTATGTTGATTGAAGTAGGTATGTGCGAAAACTTTATCGTTGGTTTAGAAACAGAAATTATCTGTAGTCCTTGTCAACAACTTTAATAAGATAAAACACAGCTTTAACGGCATATAAAATACACAGGTTATTAAAATCTAATATAAGTGCTATAGTTTAGCTTACAGTGTTCTAATGTCTCACTAACTGGATTTATTTGAATAGACGCTATACCAACGTCACTGCTGACGTTTGTGTACCAATATGTCGCATTTCAATTGATGGCAGTTTTGAGTTTAATATCAGCACTCTTATTATCTCTGTGGTCCCAACGTGTCAAGTCAACAGGTAAGATACTTGCTTGCATGTAAATTTGGTAGAAGGGGAAAGCAAGTCGGCAAGTAAATAGAACTTGATTCTATATACACTTCTATCTGTAGATGTTTACACAGAGGAAGTACGTTGCAGCAAATTACTTGCTGACTTGACTTGCTTCTCTACTGGCTTCATATATACCAGTCTTATGGCTTTAAATATTGATTTTAAGATGATTTTCTTCAAGTATCTGGATGTATGCGAATTACCGTATATACCTGTATACATGAATTTACTCAGCCAAAAATAAAAATTGACTTGTCCGAGCGTTTTTCTAAAAAACAAACCCCTGAATTTTAAATGAATTTGTTCCAATCCATGCGTCCTCGCTATATAATATTTCTTATGTTGCATTTGGGCAAATTTATTGCTTTCTCTATAATTATGCAATTTTGCAAGAATGAATTTCCTAGAAGCTGTGTTGTATAGTTTCATAAAATATGGGTGTCCAAATACTTTTGAACGATAGTGTACATTTTTTTTACATGTATCCAAATTAGTAGAACACCTGCTGGTAAAACCTGGAGACTAAAGCCGAGGGTGATCCATTGGCTATATACTGCCGTGATAAGACCAGCGATAACATACAGGGTAGTAGTCTGGTGGAGGAGGACAGAAGTGTCCTCCGCAGTGAAGCTGCTAACCGCTGCCCAGAGACAGGCATTGCTGGGTATCACTGGTGCAATTAACAGCACAGGGACCGCCTCTTTGGAGACCATTGTGGGCCTCCACCCGCTGGAGCTTTATGTGAGAGTGGAGACAATGAATGCGATTCTTAGACTGACAACCAACAACCTGTGGCATCCCAACTTCAGGGTGGGAGGGCACACTTTTACTACGGACACGATGCTGGGCGGGCCATTGCTGCAAATGCCCACGGACAGCATGCACCCGAAATTATCTTCACTGAAAAGGTGAAAATCTCCATACCGAACAGAGACCAGGCACGTAGTGAGATCACTGCTATTGATAACACGGACGGGTCCAAATCCAGCCAGGGCACAGGAGCCGGTATTTGTGGGACCAGTCCTAATCAAAGGATCCCTAAGCCTGGGGAAGCATACAACGGCCTTCCAGGCAGAGTTATCGCCCTTGCAGCCTGTGCAGAAATGATTGCAAAAGGGAGCTACATGAGGAGGAAAATTAATATAATTACTAACAGCCAGGCTGTCATCAAGGCAGTCTCGAACCCCGTAACTAGGTCAAAACCAGTTAGAGACTGCAAACAATCCCTCAATACACTGGCACGAGACTACACGGTGCCTCTTATTTGGGTGCCGGGGAATGAGGATATAAAGGGCAATGTAATAGCCGACGAACTAGCCAAGGAGGGTTCTAAAAGACACTTCATGGGTCTAGAGCCCGTATGTAAGATTACTAAGGATTCCCCAAGATCTGGACCTGGTTAGATAAAGAAAGTACAAAGAAAGTACAATTCCATACCAAAGCGCTAATAGGAGATGGGGATGCTAGATTCTCTGAAAATCTACTCCGGCGCAGCAAGAAAGAAGCTAAAACAATTACTGGACTGGTAACTAGGCACTGTCTCCTGAAAAAGCATCTCTACAACACAGGCCTAGAAAGCGAACCGTGGTACAGAATATGCGAATTACAGGAGGAAACGAGTTTACATGCAATAGGCACATGTGAGGAATTGAAGGTACTCAGGCAGAAATATTTCGGGAGAGATCTATTGGAGCCGTCGAAGGTTCTCAAGTTCCACCGGGCAAGATACTGGGCTTTATAGAGGACACCAAACTGCTCGAGTGGAAATAAGAGACTTAATAGGGATGGTACAATGAACACCTAGCTCAAGTGCCCGGACTTTAGGTGCCCACCCTAATTTAATGAATGATGAATGAATAGTAGAACACCTTATTTAATAATATCCTAAGAAATATTTAATTTTATTGAAAGGAGTGCGAACGTCAAAAAAATCAACAAAGTTGCAATTATTTCAAAATGGTTGAGGTTAGGGATTAAAAACTCTAACTCAAGCTAGTCACAATGATACGTAAAGTTCATTATTAGATTGACGGAAAAAATACAAGGGAGCAGTTTATTTTTAAGAAACTCTAAATGTGGATTTATAAAAACGAAATATTGAGATATTCTATATAATTCTTCCGATCATTCAAATAAGATTGGGAGAAGTCTATAATGCCACTCCTGACTCATAATTTCGCGAACATTAAATGATGCTGCCTACGCTCAATTGCTTTTGAGAAATCCAAAAATATATTATAGTAATACAAAAAATAATTGCTTTGATTTTTTGATTTTTTTTTCACTTATCGTACGCATATCTTCCGTGTCATGTTTTTCACACTCAATGCGAAACCCACGCTGCGAAATTAGAACAAAAATCCGAAAAATCCGCGCCAGTAATTCTGCCCCACATCCCAAGCAAACACAGATGGCAGATGAACGTATGTAGGTGTCGAACCACACACGTTTTGGCATATTCATTAAACAAACACGGCGACGTAAGAAGGTAAGTTAAAAATAATACATTTTAACAGATAGAAGGAAATAAACACAATGGGAATGGTTCCTAATGATACATAAACATACATACATATGTACCACTGATCTAAATTACTTTATACGGCATTTGAAAAATGTGAACTTGAATAATTACAACTATTAAGGAATTAATTGATGCTCATTAAATTTAAGCGATTGTATAAGTCTAAGATTAGATGTGCGTGCGCTACCTTTTAAATTAAGTAGTGACATATTAAGTGTCAACACTATTTCGTGTATGATAATGGTATGTATTGGAGGTTCCCTATTTTAGATAACCGGTTGTGCTTACTGATATGGGCATCAATCACACACTTAATACATGGTTATAGAGTTGAACAATGCGATGATATAATCACTAGACTATCTGTTATTTATTCCGTATATACAGCTTTGTGCAAATATTATTTGCTATTAATGCAATGAGAAAACTAAACTAACGTCATCTTCCTTACAAACTAACAAAATTGATTAAATATATCTTATTATTAATAAAAACGCAAAATATATAAATTAAGTAACACATAGATTGGATTAAACCAATTTTATTATCATCTTTAAAGTATTTTATGTTTTTCTTATACCAATGTATAATTATTAGTTTCAAGAAATGTACTCACTGTTTATCTTATGCCGAAGTATGCGTTACTGTTAATTGTATTAGAATTTAAACAATTTTGTTGCTATACCCAGGAATAAACAAATAAGAATTTAAGATTAAATTCTTATTAATTTCGTAAAGATATACTGCTAAATGACTAAACAATACACTACTTTTTTTCTATAATTTCTATATATATTGTGATAGAATCACATTCTACTCATAACTTTTACAAAATCTTAAACAAATAATCTCAATTCATGACAAATTGGCAAAAGACATTTCGTTTATTAAAATTTAATTTAATACTCAGAAAATCAAAATAAATAGCTGTGTATCAAAGTTAATATATAATCATAATCTGTAAAATAAATATCAAAACCAGTCAAAATAAAGTTCAAAATTAATTAAAAAAATGCAAATGTTAAAAGTGCCATCTATGGAAAGTCAAACAAATTTTATATAGGGATCCGCCATAAGTCATAAGAAATGTACAATTATCAAAATTTAAGAACAAGAGTCATCCATTAATTTTTTTCTTTGAGACAATTCGGAAACGTCATTTGAATCTTGGAATCTCACCGCGTACATTCAGGATGCGGTGAATTTTCACTTGTCGGAACTGGTAACCTCGAATAACTCCGATAGCTAATTGAAGGTCCGGAAAACTTGCAAACAGACGTTGAATCGCCGACAAAGGAGAGTTCAAGATCCCTGCATTATTGCGCTTCTTGGAAAGCGAATCACCTAAATTCCAACCAGGCGGAACCGAGTTCACCAAAATTACGAGCGTTCAATCACACCAGACTCGAGTCCAGACACACAGAAAGCCGAAATATCCCGGATTCCGACTTAAGATAACAGAAACCAGCTGTTTCCAAAGAATTGTCTTGATTTGAGCAAGGAACAGATCAGGCCTGTACTATTTTCGATCTATTCTTTTAAGCGAACCTTGAAAAGAAATAATCACATAAGATAAAATTAATTTTAAAACGATTTCAATTGATTAACAGGAAGAAAAAAATGTCTCTAGCCTTTTATGTAATTTTTAATAACTCACCAAGTATTTATTGTGTTAAATAGTAAGAATAAGTAAGATTTTAATTATTTTAATGATAGATTTAAGAAATTTTTCAATCACATTTTTAAGACTCATGACCTAGATCCAATTTAAGATCTATAAACAAAGAAAAGGAACATTTAGAACTATCAAATCACCAAAGAAATAATAGGTTAATAATCTATTTACCTTAGATTTTAAGAAATATTTTATTTCGTCAACTAATTGTCAATGGTTTTGATTATTTTTATTTTTTTTAGGTAAATATATATCTAGTAATATCTCTGCATTATTAGTATTACAAATTGTTCAGTATATTTTTTTGCTGCAGTACTGCGAATAAAAATATTATAAAAATGGTAAGAGTAACTATAACAAATCATTTGTAAACTTGTACATATTTATTTTTTACCATGTAGAGGCCGATAATTTTTGCACGGCGCTGTATCTGATGGGTATACATACGTATTTGTACCACTCTTACTTTCGTTTCTAACATATCGTTGCTGTTAATGAGCCTGTTAATAGCTTTTTATCCTGAGAGTGTGATAGAGAAGGCTCAAGTTTGTATGATTGTATGTAATTAGTTGGATTTTAATCATTAAACATCAGCAATTAATTACACATAAAATTAGGAGCCATTTAAAATATTCCACTCAGATATTTTGTGACTTAATTTACTAGAAAATGCCAGTAAACGTTTAAATTTAAACAGTTAATTATCCATTATTTACATGTGAAATTTTTATAATAAGATCACCACAAGAAGCAAAGATGCGGAAAATTTATTCGTAAAAGACAAGCACATATAAACGGTATTTGTTTTCCAAATACGACGAATAAAATTTGCTGTATCTTGCGTCAAGGACAAATAAAACTTATTTAGTATTTTATTTAATTTATTAGTGTAAAAACAGGAAAATATAAACATTTGCAGTATATACAGTTATTTATATTCTATATCGGACAAAAAACTAATTTTTGAGAAAATTAGGTTATTTAAACAATTATTTAGATAAATATTTATTTCAATTATAGCCTATATTGCATAAATAAGAAGTATATGTGCAATGTGGGTGCAAATAAGACCTTGAAAAATCAGTAAATTTTTTTTTCTTTTATTTTTTTTTATAGAGTTCGTAGGCGAACAAGTCCTCCCGAACCCAAACTAACATTTTAATTGCAACAAGTTAATAATTACCAACGGGGCAACAGTGCTTTTATTTCTTTTGGAACTATGCCATCTTTTTTTGAGCTTACGCGGTATCTTTATACTGGCAGTCGTAAAAATCACGTACGAGAGTTATTTTAAAAACACGCCGAATACATACAACACTTTTGTTATTATGAATATCACATGGAAGCTGTACGAGCATACGGGCTGGCTTTATTTATTTATTATTGTTATTCAAATATGAAGGCACGTATTTACAAAATCACACACAGTTAGTCGTTTAGGAATGCAGGAAGAGGTCAATCACTCAAAGGAATCTGTAAAATGGACGAATATCCAAAGAGTAACATTCATCAATACGTAAGAATTAAAGAAGCAACAGCACAGGATTTATTTCTTCGCTACGAAATCTTAGGTTATATACCGGGTGTCCCAGCCCACAGTCCAGATTCTTGTCCTATTTTTTTTATTTGCAAATAGTTTTTAATAAAATTCGACGTATCAATTTTTCAATTATTTAACCTTTCTTATAAATTTTTATCTCATCTTTCTTCTTTACCGGAAATTTTATCAAATTTAAATTTTTTAAATGGAATACCTTGTATATTTTTGACATATTCGAATTTTAGACATAATTTTCTGAGTCTGGGAACAGACTTTCGAATTTTTATTTTTTTATACAGAATGCTGTGAATATGTTAGAAATATTCCTAACCATTAACATAATACCAAGAAATTGCAAATGTTCCAATCTCTTGTTTTATACCCCTATTAGGATGTAACAAAGTATTCTTTGACAGTTTTCTTAACTGTACGGATCGAGAGGAGACAACCTCAACAAAGACCTAAATCCTAAGGTGGCGGACTAGGCCCGATAGGATGCGTGGCTGGATAGAAGATCAGTCTACTAGTCCAACCTTGGGGCACCTGGTGCACCCCATTGTATTTAGCCTTACATCTGTATGCGGGGCTCTGTGGAGGTGGACTTTTTCTTCCCTAGCTACTCGTGGGATCAACCATGGAGGAAGGACTTTATTAGCGGGACGACACCGCTGATAAACAGGAATTGGAGCAGGACCTCCATAAGAAGCCTTCCACTTCCAAAGTGAGGAAGGAACAAAGGGAGCAAAGCAAAACGACTGGAGCAGATTGGGGAACAGGAGGCCATCCATCCCCTCTCAAATTGCGTAGCATTGTGCTCCCAGGGCGTTGCACCTGGGAGCACGTGAAATCGAAGAGGGAGACTTACCTAACCTGGGGCCTTCTCATAATCAGCGTTTTCTGAAGGAATAGGAATTGGAAGGCCCTGTCAACAGCAAGAACACGGGACACAATGGATCTTTTAGGGCGCAGTGTAATATCACCCTTGCAATATATACATACATACATACATAATCGAACATTATTTTACTAGAATCGTGTTTTTTATTATTATAAGCTGCTGAGAAATATTTGCAATAAAATCATAATAAAAACCGCATAAATTTGTAGATTTTTGTAATCTATTTTCCTACTTCCTTTAAAATGTAGATTATTCTACACGTTTGAAAATTCTTGGCAACAGCGTTACAAGATGGCAGATAGGTTTGAAGGTCATTGAAAACGTACCACAAAAGAACAAAAGATTTTGCGAGCTCGTTCTTACTGGTTGTATACTCTGCTACTAGTCTCCATAAATCGCTGTATCAGCCTGTTACGATGTCGAACAAATCGGTCATATTCAATGCCTTCACTTGGATATTCCCATGTAAATTGTTGCATGCAGGATTGTAGAGAATAGGATCAAGATCCGTCTTGTACCTGTGTAGTACTCTTGTTTATATATCTTAATAGTTACTCAACCGATTGAAGTACCTTCAGGTGTCACTTAGATGGCGGTTGGCGTAAATGGGATTTTACTTTAGCGTAGAGCGCCATCTAACAAACACCCAATGGCACTTCCAATCGGTTGAATAACTATAAGATATATAAACAAGGGTAGTACTTGGAAAATGCGACATTACAATGTACCTATCTTGTTCATCCGTGAATGCCATTAGATAAATATTGAGCGTTCCGTTTAGTAGTCTTTAAAAAGACAGTTACTGTGCAATAAATACTATATTTACTAAAATTCACAAGAAAATCGCAAGGAACGTACAAAACTAGTGCTTTCAAACACGTAAAATATCAGATGATAGAAGATAAACAATAAGTAGGACAGTAAATATAGTAAAAAAAAATACACTTTACTGTGACGTTCGTGGTCACGTGGTGGTCACATCCAATTGCTCACTCTGTACTTATTATCTACCATTTTAAGGCATAATTATCCTTTCGCTTTTTGGATATATCCAGCATTTTTAATCTACAGAGACTTTTAATTCGAATACCAAGCACTTGGTATTCATTTTTTATGTAATGATTAGGAATAGTTCTAGCGTAGTCGCAGCACTCTCGATAGAAAAATAAAAATTCGAAATTCTGGTAACGCAAAGCAACAAATCATATATTTTCGGACTCAGAAAATTACGTAGAATCCGAATATGCCAAAATATACAGGATGTTCCATCTAAAATTTTAAATTTGACCATATTTCCGGTAAACCCGGATGTGGTAAATAATAAAATAGGTTAAATAATTGAAAAATTAATGTAAAAAATGCCTTTCGAATTTCATTAAAAAATATTAATAAATAAAAAAGTTACGACTCACCTACGGGCTGGAACACCCCGGTATATAAAGACGATTTTCGTTTAAATCCGAGTTTGATACCCGTAATTCGTACTTTTCCATTTACAAATAAGAGTCATTAGTCCCCTTTCTTTCTTCTACTTTACACATCTTCCTTGTCTCGCCGAGAGAACGCCAAGGAGGCGTTTTCTTGTAGTCGGTCATTTATCGTCCAGATAAGAATACCCGTGCCCGTTATTCGGGCAATCCTGTGGCGGCACGGGGGCCCTGCTATCGCGCCACCGCTTCTCTTTTTTTTTCCCCTCTTTCCGAGTTCCTTTACGCAGCATACGTGTTCCGTGGCCCGAGAGTCCATCTGCTTCTCACTAACCATAAATAAGTATGAATTTCTTAGAAAGGCCAGGTAGAGAGCTCGTTGCCTTTTCTCGGAATCGTCGCCTCATCGGCGTAGAGAAGACGGTGCGCCTGTAATTTTTACCTGCCGCCTGCACCTGACAGTTATTTACATAGGCGTTCGTCTCTTGCACGCGCGCTCACCGGGCCTTTCTATTTCTTTTCTTGTTTACTCCTCTCTGGTTTCTGGTACATACTTGAGTACGGGGAAAATTTCGAAAGTGTAATTAATCGCCGTCAACTTTTACGGGAATATGTATTGCATAAGAGATAATGATTATCTGAATTAAATCTGTTGCAATCAGATAAAAATCTGTATATATAAGGCAGGTAAGTGCATTAAAATATTATCCTAAAGGAAAACAATGCAAATGCTGCATTAATCCATTGCGTATTTTAGATACTCAGATGGAATTAAGGGCGAACGAGTCAAAAACCTCCCTGATTGTGTTGGTGTTCGGGATTTCGGGATTTTTTGCAGATTCTAAGAGATCATCTGATACGACCAGACTTAAGAGCTAGCTGAGCAATGAAGTAGTATTTTTTCGTTACTTTTTTCATGTCAAACACACAATTATTTATACCTACTCAAAAGCAGTGAACGTAAATAAACAATACGTTTACGTACCGTATGTAAGAAGAGTTTGAACTATTCCCCTACTTTACACAATTTCGTGTAACTTATCTATATCTTGATGATATTACTTGGTATTCAATAAAAATACAAGTATTTTGCATATTTTTATTAACGTTTGAAGATAAATCCATTCTCAACCAAACATTATTGTATTGTAATTTAAAATATTTTATAATTTTTTTATACTTCTGATCGTCTAAAAATTTTGATAAAGCCAACGTGCACGTTGGCGAAACGTTAATAGAAAAAAATCACAATACTTTTTGTGTTTTTATTACCAAACATAATCCGCTAATACCACGAAATTAATGGATAAGTTTAATACCTTGAATAAAATAATACAACAACGGATTATTACATGTTTGTAATAATTTACACTATTTTTTGAAATTTATTTCATGTAATGCACAAAATAAGTATTGCCGTGTTATGAATATTGGAAATAAAGAGAATAGATATATTTTAAAATAAAGGGATATTAGAAATGAATAGCAAAAATACATTTTAACATATAAATTTTATAACTAAAAAGATTTAAAAAAACACTATACCCTGTTGTATAATCACTAGAGTGGTCAACTTTCGTCTGCGCGCCAGGTCGCGTCGTTTAATACAAGTATACAATGCAGTGTCGAGAAAGAGAAAATTATTTATTTAGTTTAACTATAATATTATATATAAGCCCTTACTTCCTTAAGTAGCAGAAATTGCTAGGGTTGCTGAAAGTTTTGTAGCATTAAGTTTCAAGAGTTTTCTCACGAACCGCTTCGTCGCGATATAAACATTGCTTATTATTTTGAAAAAGACTGTTCAACATCTACGGATGTAACACATGCATAATTAAAATAATCTGTAACGGATCAGATGTGCCACCACCAATGTTTAGTCCGATTTGTGCCAACACAATAACTGTTTATCGCGCACTGTACAAACTATTTTGGCACCACCATAATGTAAATCCTGGAATTCACTGTTATATTTTTCTACATTATGAAACAATGGTCGTTTTCTGGAAATTTCTACGCCCGATATTGTATTACATTTTACAATGCGTAAAACGGAAAATTGTAGGGGAAAGTGGCCGAATTCTGCGCAAGCCGGTAATTCTGCGCGTAATTTGTGTTTCAATGTTCACATAACCTACTCAGTCGTGTGTACGATACTGCCATCTAAGGACAAGCGAGAAAAGTTAGTGTGAAGGAGAAGACGCCATTATTTGTCTTTCTTTCGTCTGGGGTTGTGATTATATTATCGTGTTTAGTTGCCTAGGATAATCTTATTGTGAAAAGTAAAATACAAAAAATTAATTTGCAAACAGTAATATCTATAGTTAGTAAAGAATTACAATTACATTTCAATTTAGTACATTTTGCTTCACACGTACTGCTGTGAACTGATTGTCCAAGCATATATTTTTAAAGAAATTAAAAATGACAAAATTAATTTAGCTAGCTCAGCAAAAATGAATTTAAAAGGGCGCCAGAGATTCTTAAATCTCAGAGTAAATTTTTTAAAAATTAATAGTGGGCGTTTACAAAATGTACTTTCTTTAAAATCCCCAAAAATTGAAATGGATGATATTTACAATCATTTAATTTATTATAAAAAGAAAAAAAAAAACAAACATTTGATACAAATTACAGGGAAAATGAAAACCATGAATATAAGATTCTGGCAAAAAACAAACCTGCATATGACTCTACAATTTAAAAAGGACAATGCAAATCCTTTAGCAAACAAAATGGTGAATTCGTTCTAGAAGGAATTTCTTATACCACAAAAAAAATCCACGTGGTTTCAAAAATTCAAAGCAAACTACAATTTAATTCAATCAACGTGGAGAAACAAGCAAAATCAAAAATGAAATTTAAAACAAGCTCAACGCTTCTCTTCACCTACCCCGAGGTGATTAAAATACTATAAATTATAACTACAAAAAAACGGAAAATTTAAATTCTAAACGCGATTACTTCTAAAACGAATATTATTAAAAAGCCTTACATGTAATTGTGCACAACTACCCAACACTAATTAAACGAATTACTAGATGGACGATTTTTAAAATTCAAGGCAACGAACTACATCTTAAACTGAAAAAGGATTACCAGGGAACGGTAACCAAAAACAACAAAACACGACTATACACGCGCTCGTCTATCTGATAACTCCTCGGGCCTCTAAGGTAACACTCTCATATATATGAAATTTACATTTTCATGCGATGAACGCATAGCGCAACGCAAAGGAAAAACTAGCATATAAACTATATACAGGAGTACGCAAAATGTACAAATAAATGAAATTAACTATACACAACTGAACAAATAAAATGATACTAACAATTAAATCAAAATTCTTAGCAAAAAATACAAAAATAAGAATAGTGGAAACTCTAACATTGTTTTGACAAGGCTGATTTGGAATTAATAAATATAACATTTAAATTTCCGAAACTCGGGGTGCCAGACCATAGCAGTACGTATTTGAACGATTTCGTTCCCTAAAAAAAAAATCAAAAAAATTAAAGCTCAAAACTTAGATGTGCAAAATTACACCATTGAGTCGGTCAGTTTTATTTTTTTTAAGGAATGAAACCGTTCAAGTGTTTTTTTTGTAGCAAATATTGAATGCCTAATGTTTTACATTTAAAAAAATCAACTACTTTACGGTTTTATTAAAGGTAATATGGCTGTATGAAGTTAAGTGCGCAGAATTCGACCACTTTCCCCTACTATCTCGCATCAAGACTCTACTAACACTGATACTAGATACTAGACACGAATCGGAGAGAGTGATTTTACTGCCTTGAAGATATACTTTTGCTAAAGGTTCTACATAGCGAGAGGCGAGTGCGGCCCGTGTAAACAGACACGGATGATTACAGTAGGTCATATGCATTACTCGAATTATCAAGTTCTTAATGCTATATAGGTAGCTTACCAAAGTGTAAATTCTTCTCTTTCGGTTTTCGAACACTAATATACATGCACTATTTAATATTGTGAGGGAGCCATCGTTTTGACCTTGAGTTTCATCATTAGTTATTGCGCCTATTGAGGCTGAAACTCTCATCAAATATTAGGACGTTAACGAAGAAATACTGAAAAGACTGTCGTGAACACGGCAAAAAGTTACTATGTTCAATATCATAAACTTCATTGTTTCGACTTACAAATATCAAATTTAATGTTCATAACATATTTAGAAGAAAATGCACTAACTGTATTTTCACATTGATGTGGTAGCCAGCCATATTGATATTATTTTCCTAAGTGAATATTTCCATTCTTCCAATTCTGTTTTCGATCTCAATTCTCCATTCTCATTTTACGCAACGTTTGTATTGATTATATATTTACAATTATTTAACCATATTATATCATTTGTTATCACTTTTGGTTTTACCAGAAACATCACTTGAAATTAAAGTGCATATCTCTTATTATTACGCAGAATAATTGACTGAGGATTTACTAAAATGTATATATATTGAAAATAATAGCAAAAGAATGTCTGGACTGATTTGGTGGATGCGCCGGCAATATTTTTAATGAACTTAAAAACGTTGCAGTTGTTTGCTATAGAATTCTATGCATCTATTAATTACAAGTGTTTTTATTAAATCCATAAAAAGACTTTTGAATTTTTACGAGTTTGACCTTATTTGCGGTCGTTAAACTTTTGGCAAAATAATATTTCGATCCGTATGTTAAAAAGTGAATCTCGAAGCCACAAATTCTTTTAATATTGTAATGTCTTGTAAAATATATTTTCTCTATTTAAATTTTGCAATATTCGTCTTTAATTTTGCTTTAATAATAATAATAAAAAAAGAAAGAAATTTGAGAATATTGGGAATTATGTGGCAATCTTTACAAATCTTAATTGTTGATTTATTTTATTAAGTGAACCTAACGTTTCAATGACAATATATTTTAAAATGGAAAATTTATATTTTTTATTTATATATTTATTTAACTATCTGTTTAACATAAAGAAATGTTAACAGTAAACTTAATCCTAACCTAAATTGTCATATTGAACACTGCATAATTGAGGCAATGAAATCAACTTAGGAATGTATTTCGTCAAATGGTAATTAGAAGCATGAGATAAACTCATGAATTGCTTTTATAAATTCAAGTTTTTTATTCTATTTTAAAAACTTTAATTATAAAAATATCAAGTTTTACTTTATTTTGCCTTGTAAAGCCGTGTATAAAATTAGAGACTTAAATCTGTGATTTCAAAGAGTATGCCTATCCTCTAATTAATATCTGCTTGTGTGTGCAATAATAATTGATCAAGCAATGACAAATTTACTTTATCAATAATAAATAAAAACGAAAACTTTATTTATGCATATTAGATATATCTCATAAAATAATCAAACTATCAAGGTGACAGGAACCTGCACCTTTAGTTTTACATTTGTGGTTTTTAGGAAAATAGAATGGAAATATAACCTCAAAGTAATCCTCAAGTTGTACAGTGTTAATTTTTAATATCAATATATAAGTGGTAGGAAAAGAAGAATAAATTAGACGTATATCAATTCATATGCATTTATGTGATGCCAATAATTTGATTATTAGTAATATAAACCTAAAAAGCGAAAATTACGTTACGCTTTAAGAGATCATCTTTCATATTCTGTCGTGCAATTGTACGTTAGGTGCAAAAAAGGAATTAATGAGCATGGCAAAAAACTTGATATTCTTGTTTAGGTGTTATATGCGGTCACAAAATACGTTACAATATTCCTGATTGTATACGCTTTAGTTTTGTTTGTATATTTGATTAAAAAAGTGTTAAAAGCTGACTGTATGATATTGCCATGTTTGCATAAACGCTGTATGGAAAAGTAAAACATTTTAATTTTACGGATAAATTGATGCTGCTGTTATTTGCGTATTACAATTCCATGTTCTCTTAAAAATTTTCCAGAGGCATATTTCTTATATGCCTACTTTTTTAAGGTTATATAAAGATCGAACGTTTTATTGATTACTATAGCAGAATTAGTGATTCATTTGTCAACATTTACATGTATGTTTCCATACAGCTACTTGAAATTATTTAACTGAGGATTTCGTAAGAAAAGATTAAAAATGCTTTATCATTTGCTAATAACGGTAAATGTAATAAGGACAATTAATGAATACGTTAATTAAGGCCTACAATTAGAGGGTGGTTTTAGAATCGTTAGCAATATATGTATTGCTATGTTAATGTTGATCTTTAATATATAAATTAATTTAATACTTATTCAAAACAGTCTTAAAACATAGAAAATTATATTAGATTTCTGCCTTGAATAACTTGCATCCCTAATTGCATAATCTACTTGTCAAATATAAATTGTTATTTATAACTATTATAATAAGTCATTCTAAAATCAAATTATATTTATAAAAGGAAAATGTACCTGTATTTTATTGTAAGTTTGGAGCTTGATCTTGCTACTTGGTAGTCTGATGGGAATTTTACTTCTTTCGGGATGTTATTCGTAGTAATTAGTAATATGTTGATTATCTCCTCCTTCTGGTGTGAATAACGGCCTTCTTGTGTCCGTTTTAGTTTAAACATCAATTGGTTAACTGATTTTCGATAATCGACGGGAGTTAACAGTTACCAAATTCGAATTGACTAATTTTTTTTCGAGTGGGAGAGGAGTCGTTTGTGTCAGTAGTCGCCCTTACAATTTAATGCCGCACATTCAGTAATATTTCAGTTCCACAAAAACGTTTCAATATAATATCTATATTGTACTTGTATCTGTATTTGTCTGTAATGACCTTTTCGATATTCCCACGAATAATTTCCTAAGAAGAATCCTGATCAAAGCCGCCTTATGGAGCCCTATTTACGTCCGATTTTGGCGTTAGTTTTTTGGATTCGCACTTGTTCTTCTTGTCAATTTCCCACCTACAAAAGAGTATTATCCATTAGTTTAGAATTAAAGAGATTTATGAAATATTTTATATGTGAATTACAATCATTTTTATTTTTAAGGTTAAATATTTTTTTTTAGCTGTTGGTCGTTAAAGGGTCGATTGTTGCGTCAAAATAGCAGTGTTTTTGTCTTTTAATAAATAATAATGGCTTAGTTCTTTTAAAACTTTGTTTATATGACACAAATTGGTATGATTGAACTTCTTAGTACACCAATAATTACACTTAAAATTTAAACTGGAACAACTTAACCATTTTTAGTTGGACGTTGGAGGTCACATGCACAAAATGCCCCTGTGGTATCTTGCAGAGTACTAGATAAAAATAACTGGCGCTTGTTCGTCTACAAGCAAAAGATTGGGGTGTTTAAGAGATGGTTGGCTACTCTCATACGTGTCTTGCCATCTAGTGGTATTCAGAAGCAAAATCCTGATGAGATAGAAAGATTAAAATGGATAACTGAGAAGTCACTAGGACGTAATAAAAGTATTAAGATATTACAATAATGTTAATGAAATCTGAGAAATAATTACCTTAATTCTTAAAATTATGAAAATATATTTGTTTGGTTTATAAACTCACATTTATAATAATTAATATTTAATAATTTTAATATTTACTATCTTCCATGTATTATCGTACATTTATCATATTTAGGTTATTAGTTATTGTCACATTCAATGAATTTATTGAGCTATTTGCAGTGAATTATTTGCATAGTCATTTATTTTAGTAGCATTAGGTGTTAGGCTTATGGAAATTTTACTCAAATTGTTTTATTAGTCTCCATAAAATTTATTATATAGTACACAGATAATCCCTACTTGTTAATCCTTACTAGCTTCTATTTCATTGTATGTACGTACTTTACGAACTATTGTAGGTATATACCGGAAATTGTATTTGCTTTCCATTTAGGATTTTATGCCAATATTAAGGAATTATTTGCAATCCTTAGTGCTTAGCAGGCACTCTAATATTCTAGAATCCCAAATGATGTTTTCGAAGGACGAAAAACGATAAAGAATATATTATTGGCATTCTCACGGATCTATCTAAAGTTTGACAGCGTATGTCACAAAACATTGCGTGAGAAACTTTCACTAATGGGATTTAGTGGGAAATTCATACGACCTATTTCAACCTATCTGTACGAAAGAATGCACCATGATATCTGAGGAGGCCGCTTGCTATTCTCGAGCTGGGATCTTATTACGCGGGGCGTGCCTCAGGATACAATTTTGGGCCCTATTTTATTTCTTCTCTCTATCAATGATTTGCCAGAGGTGGGGAAAGAAAACATATTTTTGCTTGCCGACAATGTATCACTTATGCCGAAGTCACCAACAGACTTTAAGGCCGTAAGGTAGATTATATACAAACTTTTAGGTTTTACGTTTTATTTTTTTTTTAATATAAATGTTAAAAACAATTGGTTGGATGGCATGTTTTGAAAAATATGGGTGTTTACTTAAACATAATTGTAATTATAATAAATTAAATTGTTAAAATAAACAATCTTAGTACAAGAATAACTAACCACCAAAAACTAGTAGAAACTTGAAAGTCTTACAGTATAATCCACTAACTGTATTCTATGTCATGTCGTCTTTAGTTTTTTTCAAAATACATTTATTTGATAGTTAATTCCAAAAGAAAAATGGAAAACATTCATCAAGTTATAAAAAGCCTACAATACTACCACAAGAAAATATGCTCCTGTAAAGACATTTGTAATGAAGTGAATTTGTATATAATCTAAATTTGAACTAAATATTTGTAAAGTCAAGGAAGTTATTCTTGAAAAATATTAAATCGGCCGCCCCATACGGAACTCCGCCCACTAATTGCGATTTACTTAAAAGGGGATGCTTGATAATTACCTGCGAAGTTGTATGACCAGTATTTCCTTCGAGCTGTTAGTGCCGTATTGTTAGTGTACGTGATTGATTGACATCCAAAAATTATGCCTAAAGGAAGAGTGTGTCCGTCGAGGGTTCGTAAAAGGAGTGCAAAGTCATTAATAATTCGAAAATTGAAACATTTGAATTCGTAAGTATTAGGTAGTTATAATAATACCTTTATTATACATACTTTTAACTTTTACTTCAATTGTTGACTGTGCTTTGAAAAGCTGGCGCAGATGCTTTTGAAAAGTAAAAGTTTTGAAAAGATGTTTCAGCATTGAAACGTTTTTGTTATACACGGAAAAACCAATTTGTTCAGAACAACAAATAATTTCAAAACAAATTTTGTCATGAAAATTTAGTTAATCCAACAAAATATTTCGTTATTTCAAATAAATAATGGGTTAAATGAACAAATAATTTGATTGAACTAACCTAATATTTGTTTGAACTAACCTAATATTTGTTTGCCCATATTTAACTCAATATTTAGTAAACTTAAACAAAATTTGGTATTATCAACTGAATCGGTTTTTCAGCGTACGTAGAAAAAAAGTTAATTAAAAATATATCTATCTATGCCTATTCCCAAGGATGCGTTTTTATTTTATTGAGTACGTATTGGAGTAAATATAATTTCCTAAATTATATTTACTAATTAATCAAAGAAAAGAAATCAAAAAGTTTTTCTTTTTATTATTATTTATTTTATGATATTTATCAATCAATATCATGTTATTTATACAATACAAACTCAATGTCTTTGCTAAAATTATAGAGAATAATAAAAAAATATTAATAATGCATACATCCCAAAGCAAATACTGTTCCACACCCGGTGATTACAGGCGTAGAATAAGTCGCACTCTCCGAAACACAGCACCAAAGAACCTTATTTCTATTTACTCTACTTACTAATTATTTTGTTTACATTACACTGGCCTGTAGGTTATAGCAAACCAATCAGGAATTGGGCGGTGTGGTTAAATCACATACTTTAATTGTACTACTACTCGCAGCATCTAGCGAATTTTAGTTGTCTCTGCTAAGTACCTTACGGCCTTAACTACTACCGCTATTCAACACTCTGTGATGCACATGGCTGGTATAAACAATATAAGTTACAATTAAACGTTCAAAAAACTAAATTCATTGTGTTTTCGCAACGAATGGCGGGTCAGTTGACTATCAACTATGAAAATGATATATATTCTTATATTACGCTCCAATTATAGAAAACGTTGCCCGGATTCTAAATATTTTAATCACATATTTTTTATATACATGACATCTCAATTGACAAATCAACATCATTTTTTTTTAAACAAAAAAAAGAATTAACAAAAATCTCGGCTGGGTGAGTTCACTTACTAGATAACGAAATTATGAACATTAAATTGTCAACATTAACTCTGACAAAAAACGTGAAAAAGACCACTTACAATCTTAGTTTCTAAAACGTTGGTATAGAAACGCCCCTATCTGAAGATGTTATGTTTCTTGGACTAAGAGTTGACCGGAACCTGGATTGGAAAATGCATATTCAACATCTGGCGGGAAAACTGGAACAGGCTTCTGTTATGCGTTGAGAACTATCTCACTGTCATTGAGAGTGGGGGCAGCACTGTGTGCATATTTCGCATACATTAACTGGAGTTTATCTTATGGGATCTTGAGGGTTGGGAGTACCTACCAAACTTGTCCCCGGAGTGGTGGATAGGGGAAAGGCCATCTTGTCAGGCTTCGCTCAAGACGAGATGGTTAGTGACGGCTATAAGCTCGTCCTCTTTGCTTAAAACCGGAGCAGGGTGAATGAAGGCCGTTGCCGTGAACCACTCCCCCCCTCGCCCGAGCTGTCGTGTCGTGGCTAAGGGCTTGCACAGTGTTCTACAACGATGCCAGTTGTTGCTTTCGGCTACTGAAAGTCCAACTGTTAAACCAGGCCCCGAAAGGAATGGGGGGAGACAACCTCAACAAAAATCTAAATCCTAAGGTGGCGGACTAGGTTGATGGGATGCCTGGCTGGAGAGAAGACCAGTCTACTAGTCCAACCTTGGGACATCTGACGCACCGATTGTATTTAGCCTTACCTCTGCATGCGGGGCTCTGTGGAGGTGGACCTTTTCTTCCCTAGCTATTCCTGGGATCAGCCATTGAGGAAGGAAGTATATTTAACTTACTTAAGCCTTCCAAAAAAGTCTTCCACTTCCAAAATGAGAATACCTCACTAGGAAGGAACAAAGAGAGGAGCAAAACGAGCAGGAATGAAACACACGAACAGGATGAAACACCCATCCATCTTCTCTCAAATTGTGTAGCACTGTGCAACTTGTTGCACCTGAGAGCATGTGAAATCGAAGAGCGAGACTTACCTAACCTGGGGCCTTCTGATATCCTACACTTTCTGAAAGGAATAGGATTGGAAGGCCAGTTGTAAAACAGCAAGAATCTGGGACGCAATAGATCTTTTAGATCGCTGTGTAACATCACCCTCATATACATACATACATACTAGTGATGTAACGAATACGTAATTTTACACATTCGCGAATGCGAATGCGAATGCGAATATGTGCGCTAGACATTCGCGAATGCGAATACGAATATTAACTTTTTAACTTTACTAGCGTCATCTATTAGTTTACAGTTTACAACTATACGAACACTTGCATTAAGCATACGCAGAGAATTAAATTTCTCCATCACCGCAGCGAAACTAGCCAAGTACAACCGAATCGTTTCGACTTTTTACGTCTTATTCTTGTCAATTCAATTTAGTTTGAGTTATTTGATGGTTATTATAATGTAAACTGCAAATTTGTGCTCAAAAGTGTTTGTTTTAGGATTTCAAATTATCCATTTTAACAGATAAAAGTTACTTGTTAAAATGGATAATTCGATATTCGCAATATTCGAATCTTTTTTTTTTGCGAATGCGAATGCGAATATTCAAAAACATGCGAATATTCGCGAATGCGAATGCGAATATTCGTTACATCACTAATACATACATACATACACACATCTTATGGGATTGTGTTCTGGCGCAATAGTGTGGACGTCGGGTGAATCTTCCTGCTGCAGAAGAGGTACATTAGAAGTGCGTTTCGTCTAAAAAGGCTTGATTCCTGTAGGGATGTTTTCATGAATAATAATATACTTACCTTACCTAGTATATACCTATTGGAGTGTCCAGTGTTCGCGAAAAGATACTATTGTGAATACTTTAAACAATATGAACATTAGCATCAGTACACTACTCTCGGAACGGAAAAAAGTTTATTTAAACGTACAGTTTACAAGACCTACAAAATTCAGAAAGGAGTTGACTGTCAAATTATTCGAATATATATACACATTCCTAGTGTAATAAGAAACTTACAATTACATAAATTTACACTTAAAGTGAAACATCATCTTATAAAAAATGCATTTCATGATACTAGACACTTTTTTGATGTAAATTTTCAACTTTGATGTCACACCATAGTTGCATTTGTTAGAAATTATTTGCCATATTTGTTGGTTTCTATTTTGTATTTCTTTTTTGCTCTTTTGTGTGTTCTTATCTTTGAGTTGTTCTATACTTATGTATATATGGAATAAAATAAATAATAATATACTCTATATACTAATAGTACAACTATAAAACCTAGGTAGTTTTTGGGCAAAGGATTGGCTATTTTTTTTGGCCATACCAATTGTAAGTGCCTTGTTTTGAGATAATATTATGCATCAGGCTATGAGGTCAAAATGTTATCAAACGATTATAAAATAATGCAAATTAAGAAAATGAGATTAAATTAATTTGATTGCTTTTTTTTCCTCTATAGTTATATATCTCTTTCATAATGACTTTCAAAAACGAAGTCGCTCACAGATTAACTTGCAATAACAGCTATTTGTTTGTTGTCTGAATCTGTTTACGGATTTTCAGTATTACATAATAGTAAACTATAAACAAATCACATCCTTCTGTGACGAATTTTATCGGAATTTCTAATATCGGCGTCTTGTGATTTTTAAAAATGAATAACTTATACAATTACTTATCAATATTCAACATCACGTAACGCAGCATTGGAAAGAATTTTCTTTTTTTTATCCATATACATAACATTAGCGTATATAAAATCGAAGTTTACGACTGAGGATGGGTGATGATCGAATACTCAACACAACTTCCGTATGCCAAACAGAGAAAGAGACGCGCGAAGAATATCTTAATTTCACACCTATCATCGCACTCTGAGCAGTTCTTCTAAAAATAGCACCAGACGTTATTACACCTTACAGATTGTATTAGGCGGCAATGGAAGACCTTTCGCAATTATAAACTCGACAGGTAAGCACCACCACCTAGCGGCACTATTAAAATAGTTCATTATGCGGACACCTACAGAATGCCATTCCAACGGATCGCATTGAGAATTAAATGAATTGCATCAGCGGTACTTATCGCTTCAGCGCAGGGAATTAATGCGATTTATTTCTGGATAAATGGATAGATGATTGCTTTTCTCATATTGGTGCATTTCCTGTTTTTAAATGCGAGAATCATTGACGAATGTATTAAATTATACTTCTTTTGATTGTGCACTCAAAAAAAAAAACAAAGTAGTTACATAGGAATTTGTAATATATGTTAGATAGATAGATAGATGAATACAAAAGCTCTATCTATTCTATCGATAGATAGAGCTTTTATTGTGTGTGCCAGTAGCAATACTGAAGACACATCGTCAATGTTTATAAAGTACAATCACGCAATAAATATAAAACTTAAAATACTTCACATTTGACATTAAATAAATAAATTTCTCAACGGAGTGGATGCAGTGTTCAAGAAGCAACGCCCTTAGTCGACGGTTAAATATTCGCAAACCGCCAAGAGACTTTATATGGCTTGGTAGCAAATTAAATAATTTGATTCCCATCGAAGTAGGGGATCGTCTGGTAATTTCCAATCTGTTTAGTGGCTCCTTATATTTCGCTTTTGCTCTTGTGTTATAGTTATGGATGTCAGAACATTTTAAAAAAGTTGGTTGATTGTCAAATATATAACAGAGCAAGTCCATGATGTATATACTAGGCAAGGGTAGTATAGCCAATCTCTGAAAGTGCGGACGACAGGATTCTAATACCCACTAAACATCTCACTATTCTTTTTTGGGCAATAAAAACATCTCGTGATGGTACCGACGAGTCTCAGAATACTATGCCATAGGTTATTCGCGATTAGACTTCATTATAAATAAAATTTTAATAAGTCACTGGAATGCAACGCATATTTTAAATTTCTAATTTGATAACAAGAACGGTTAATCTTTTTGATAAGACATTCACAGTGCGACCTCCAATTCAAATTTTCATCTAGAGTCATGCCCAAAAGTTTTATTGTTGTTTTACGCACTGCATGTGTTGTACATTACATTATTAGTAGCATTTATTGAATAGCGCGAAGTATGAAAATACGTGTAATTAGTTTTAGTCAAATTAAGCCTGAACTTATTGGAAGTAAACCATCGGGACAGCTCACTAAGACGTCTACTTGCTTCAATCTGTACCCTCCACAGCATTCCTGCCGACGACAATGGATGATGTATCATCGGCGTATATAAAAAGGGATTGTCGCATAAATAAAACAATGTCATCGATAAACATTAAGAATAAAATTGGTCCTAATATTGAACCCTGCGGAACTCCGATGGTAACAGGTCGACATGATGAATAGACCTTACGCATGCAGTTGCTACTTTTGAAGGATATTTTAAGAAATTGGACCCTACACTTAAAAAAAGTTGCAGTAAAATTACATGTAAAATCGTTGGTAACAAAGTTGCCTACAATTTTACAGGTAAATTTGCTTCATAAGGTAAAATTTCTACCATCTAGTAAATTTCACATGCTGATGTGTTTTTCAAAGATTGTACTGTAAAATTCGTATGTAATATTTATATGAACTCTATGTTTACCGAACACTGAAGTTCATTTTCATATGTATTTTTATAAAGCGAGCAAGCAACTTACCTAATTCTTTTATAGCACCTAATAGGTCATACTGAATCGCTCAACCAGGGATCAAGAATGAACAGGCTTACGCGATACCTACGATTGTTTGTGACGCACATGATATCATTGAGCCAATAATAAGTTCGACAAACGAATAGAATTACCTACGCGCACAGATAAATAATCCAAATAACCCAATCACATTTGCGTGCGTATGAATTTCGTATTTTCCATGATAGTCTATTGTTTTACCGAAATTCAAGTAAAAAACAAATAAATATAAAAGAGATCCTCATATTTTTTACAGCAAAATTAATAGTCCACTAGTAAAATTACTTTTGAAGTGCACTAAATACCCCAAAAAAAATGTCAATTTTACACTTTTAAGTAAATTTTGAGAGTAAATACAACATTGTACATGTTTTTCTGTATTTTCCTTTTGAATTTTGTTACATCTTAAACTTTACATGAAAAGCTATAAATTTACCGAAATTTCTTTTCCATGTTAAATATCCTAGGAAAAAATGTAAAACAAAATTTACAATGATTTTTGGTGGTAAATTCACAACGTTATTACATGTAATATTCCTGATTTACCATGGCAAAATTACTGTAATTTTTTACAATGTATCTGCAAGATACAAAACGAACCATTCCGACACCACACCACGGACCCCAAACCTATCTAATTTGTCAATAAGGTGTTCATGATTGAAACAACCGAAGGCTTTAGAAAGGTCACAAAAAAACTCCTGCTGGTAGCAGGCCATCATCCAACGGGTTCTCTAAAACTATGCTGTCTATCGGTGATGATGTTATCTATTTCTAAGTGATTTAATATAGCCGAGTTAGCATATAACTTAGATAAAGAAGAAGTTTGGGATATTGGGCGATAATTCGATTTTTCTTGTTCTGGGCACTTCTTATGAATTGGAGTCACGCAAGCCACCTTCACTGCCCTTGGGATTACTTGGCTATCAATAACAAGATCCTGG
Source organism: Protaetia brevitarsis (assembly GCA_004143645.1). Lineage (NCBI taxonomy): Eukaryota > Metazoa > Arthropoda > Insecta > Coleoptera > Scarabaeidae > Protaetia > Protaetia brevitarsis. The sequence goes on from RXPK01000126.1 coordinate 1,971,140, forward strand.
TACTACTTCCCAATGTCCTACTCCCAGAGTAAGGTTTTTTCCATGGTTTTCCCTTACTCCTTGGCGAATGCTTGTGGATAACGAAAGTCGTTCCATGGGCGCAAACATAATAATAACAGATAGCTGATCGATTTATTATATTTTTGTCATTATTAGTAATCATAGGGAAATTTAGCTAGAGTAGGAACATTTCAATTGTTATGGAATCCATATAGTACTTAGAATAGGAAGCTTCGTATAGTACCTCTAGGTGAAGCACGGGGTTTAGGACGAATTGTAATTATCTAGCTTTCCAACCATCTGTCAGAGGGTAGGCTCTTAAAAGTATTGCAATATCATCTCTGTCAGCTTACCTTCTTGCTCTAAGCGTCTCAACAAGAAGTGATCAGAGCAGTGGGGCCAAAATCACTCCTTGCGGGTACCTCTTGCCCTTTCAGCATTCCGGGGCATCTAAAATATTTACCAACTAAAAACACGCCGATAACAAAAATCCCCAAAACACAATAATACTCATCATATCACCGCAATACTTACGTCTTAACTTTCCGACTTATCGAATTCCACATCTATCATCCCCAGATCGTTTCTTCCCAACAAATCATACGACCGCCTTTATCTGTAACGTCATTTATCGAACCGGAGCTAATGTTTTCGATTTACACTCTAGATAATAATTGCAAGTAATTAACTCGGGCGCGAGCATAATCTTCCTCCGGCATGTTATGCGTGCCCTGTCAAGTGGCGTCCGTAACTAGACATACGTACACATAATAAATACGATAATGAGAGATAAGGTTCGTGACTTCGAGCACTCGGCGAATGAAACATGCATTGCGCAGACAAGTATTCAGTTTCTAAGCAGTCGATGTCGCGTGTGTGTGAATGGTTTAGTGCGTGCTGTTAGAACTTTACAACTTTCGATATCGAGTTCAGTTGTCTTCAATGGGGGCTATAGATTTCGCAAAGGTTTTATATATTTTTTTATTCTTCGCCAGAGAAAGGTATATAGTTAATTATATTCTATTTTAGTTATATACTATGTGGCAATTGCCTGTAAACATAGTTATTGTTGATTGTATTTTTTATCAGTCGATGATTGCCTAGTTTACAGTTGCGCTTATGTGTAGACTTGTATCCGCTATATGATTCATTAAACTACATAAACAAGTGCATCGATTATGAAAGATACTTGATAGTTTTAACACTTTTTGAGGCCTCGTTCCTTGAGTAGTAGTATTATACACCTAATACTGTTTGAGTTATCTTTCGACTATAGATTCGAGACGAGAGAATCCTAAAAAAATACCGTCATGTAATACATGTACTCATAAATAGAATAAAATAATGATTGCCTCAATACATCTTGAAACTCATCGATTGAATACACACTGTTGTCGACAAGAATCCTCTTTATGGTACTTCTAAATTTCTTAAAGTTATCCTGCTTAAGCGACTCCGACAACATATTAAATAGTCGGATTTCCTTTGAAACGAGCACTCTTCTAGTCAACAATAATGTATTCAATGTTATAATATAATTATTTTTACTCTCTCTCAGTATCATAGTTGTGAACATTAATGTTCCTGAAATATTTGTTTTGATGGTTGAAAATAGAACAAAGGATGTCTAATATGTAGATACTAGGATGTGTTAGAATTGTAAATTGCTTGAAAAAAGGACGACACGACTCCCTTCTGCCGACACCAGCCAGGCAGAGCAGAATTCGCTTCTGTGCTATAAAGACGCTTTTTGCCTCAGAGAACAGGCGCCAAAATACTATGCCGTATAATAATAGAGAATCCACCTCACCGTGATAGAATGTTAATAGAAATTCCCCACTCAACAATGTTTAAGTTGCGCACTAAATAACAAACACTATTCAGTTAGTTAAGCACTTTTATTTAAGGAGTTACAATGGTCCACCTAGTTCAGATTTTCATCAATGGTAAGGTCCAAAAACTTTGACGCACTGACGTTATTAACTTTTATTGTTGTTTGTTCATTTTAGATTGACGTCTACGAAATGAAACGACATTAGTTTTTGAGGTGTTTATAAATATTTATATAAAAATTTATTTATAGAGAACCAGCTACTTAATTCTTTAATTGTCTCACCAATGTCTTTATTAATAATATTGGGCGACGATCCTGAGATGGCAGATATGTGGTGAATATGCAAAAACAGCGGCCTAATGAATAAAATAAATAGAATAGGTCCAAAAATGGACCCTTGTAGTACTCCTAACTTTGCCGGTAATAAGGAAGATTTATAATCGATGATAAAAATTTCCAAAGACATAGCTTTTCTTAAGTTGCTTGTTACATCATCACATCAGTAACATCTTTGGCTTGTATTTTACCTCCTTGATTAAGTTATTTTTTATGTATTCTCCTCTAATAACTTCTTGTAATTCCACTGCCATGCTTATGTAATTCTCCCATGCTTTGTTTTTGATGTTTACCGTTATGTTTCTTCCTCTTATTAACTTTTATATATGTAAATCCATTTTCCTATTTTCATTTTTAATATTTTTATTACCTAATTCTTTAATTGTCTCACCAATGTCTTTATTAATAATATTGGGCGGCGATCCTGAGATGGCCGCAGATATGTGGTGAATATGCAAAAACAGCGGCCTAATGAATAAAATAAATAGAATAGGGCCAAAAATGGACCCTTGTAGTACTCCTAATTTTGCCGGTAATAAGGAAGATTTATAATCGATGATAAAAATTTCCAAAGACATAGCTTTTCTTAAGTTGCTTGTTACATCATCACATCAGTAACATCTTTGGCTTGTATTTTACCTCCTCGATTAAGTTATTTTTTATGTTTTCTCCTCTAATAACTTCTTGTAATTCCACTGCCATGCTTATGTAATTCTCCCATGCTTTGTTTTTGATGTTTACTGTTATGTTTTTTTCCTCTTATTAACTTTTATATATGTAAATCCATTTTCCTATTTTCATTTTTAGTATTTATATTACTTAATTCTTTAATTGTCTCACCAATGTCTTTATTAAAAATATTAGGCGACGATCTTGAGATGGCCGCAGATATGTGGTCAATATACAAATACAATGGCCTAATGAATAAAATAAATAGAATAGGTCGAAAAATGGGCCCTTGTGGTACTCCTAACTTTGCCGGTAATAATGAAGATTTATAATTGATGATAAAAATTTCCAGCTATGTCTTTCCTTAAGTTGCTTGTAATATCATGACATTCCTAAGTCTTTGCCTTGTATTTTACCTACTTCGATTAAGTTATTTTTTTATGTATTCTCCTGTAATATTTTCTTGTAATTCCACTGCAATGCTTATGTAATTCTCCCATGCTTTGTTTTTGATGTTTACCGTTATGTTTCTTCCTCTTATTAACATTTATATATGTAAATCCATTTTCCTATTTTCATTTTTAATATTTTTATTACTTAATTCTTTAATTGTCTCACCAATATCTTTATTAATAATATTGGGCGACGAACCTGAGATGGCCACAGATATGTGGTCAATATACAAATACAATGGCCTAATGAATAAAATAAATAGAATAGGTCGAAAAATGGACCCTTGTGGTACTCCTAACTTTCCCGGTAATAATGAAGATTTATAATCGATGATAAAAATTTCCAGCTATGTCTTAGTAAGTTGTTTGTAATGTCACATTCCTAAGTCTTTGGCTTGTATTTTACCTCCTCGATTAAGTTCTTTTTTTATGTATTCTCCTCTAATATCTTCTTGTAATTCCACTGCCATGCTTATGTAATTCTCCCATGCTTTGTTTTTTATGTTTACCGTTATGTTTCTTCCTCTTATTAACTTTTATATATGTAAATCCATTTTCCTATTTTCATTTTTAATATTTTTGTTGCATAGCAAAATAAAAATTTATTATTTCAGTTAAAAAAAGTTTAGTAATTTAATAATCAAACTTTCTGTTTTCAAAGGAATTGCAATGTGCTAAATCCATAAATTCAAAATAACAATCGACATATTTGAACCGGTATTGTTTGAATGAGCGCTAACTAACACTAAATGTTTCTAAGTAATGTATATTAACAATACGAAAATATAATTAAATTCACCGTGCAACGTGTGAAAGGTAACTTTACAGAACAAATCACACATTACAACACATCAATAAACACTCTCCAAACTAATAAACTTAATTCCAGTCCATACGCATTGTCACGTATGACGACGTTTTATCCTTACAGTGCCTGAGCAAAAATGTCCATTGCGTACTTTGTGCCTAATTTTTTTTCGCGAGTTATTTTGTTGATTTTCTTATCAAACTCATATATTACACGGGAATTTTCTTGTCAGTTCCAAGGAGAGCATTGATACTCTCTATTCCTCTTATCTCATGTGGCATTGTATACGTTTGCGAAATTATATTTTATGACAAATTTGAGTAAACATCGTTGACCTTCATCGTAAATCAACTTTAAACTCGGTTTTAGAGATTTGTGCGCGCGATTTTTGGGGATAGCAACCTTGCAACGTGTAGATTTTTACGCAGAGCAATTATTCTAATAGCCAAGAATAAAGATCGCTTTACTTACTCATTGTCAGTTGTGTGGTGGAGATTGTAGTGCTAGATATGTCGAGAGGACATAGCGACCTTTTTACATCATTCATCAGTTTCATCGCACGAAAATATTTAATGCAATCTTGCATACAAATTTTATGCCATTCATTGTTTGGATAGTATTTACGTTTATGATGCTATTTTCTTATGGTTGGTATACAGAGTGAGTTTTTTTTTTCCATTATTTCTAAGGGGATCTCGAAAACCATAAGAAATACGCATTGGGTTAAATAGAGAAAAATGTGCATCTTTGTAATAATCCAAATACGCTTTTTACCATTTAAGGCAAGAAATCTAATCTAATCTAATAATTTGCAAAAAAAAATAAAAGCTTTTAACTACTGTAACTCTTTTATTTGTATATAATTAAAAACCCTTCTACTACGAAAGCGGTGTAAGTCTTTTAGTTGTAAAGACAGAAGAAAAATACATATTGTGTTTGGGGAATTTAATGTCAGATAACGACATCTTAAATTTTTAATTTTACTTAGCATCTTTGAGTTAGGAAGCAAAGTCTAATATTTTTTTTAAACGGAAACCATAGTTGACTATGGTATAATCTAATAGTGCATTTTTTTTCTGCTTGCAATGATGTAAGCGTAAGGGTCTTAGCGCTTATTTTAATAAATAACAGCACAATACACGATTATTATGTTTAATAAACATAATACATTAAGGCCGCTTTACAGTTCGCAATGTTTTGTATTGCGTGCAATAAAATTGGGCGCAATGAAATATTAGGACAATAAAATTGCACACAGCTGATCGAAATCCATTGAATGCGCATGCGCTATTTGTATTGCATGCAATAAAAAAAAAATTGCGAATTGTAAAGCGGCTTTAACTTCTTGCTCAAATACTCACAATTTAAGGAAAATGGAAGTGTACAAAAAAACAGACTTTGCAGGCTAAAGTGACAGACTAAATAAATTAATTGACACTTCTAAATACCATAAGGTTTGTTCGCTGTGCGAATCAGAACTTAATTGGAAACTATTTCGGTTTTTTCAGTGCGCATGATTCAAAAAGGGATTGTAGTTTGAAATTAGTTTGATAATTTGCTCTGCGAACACATCCAAAACCGACACTACTGCCATCTGTGTCCAGCAATTGAAATTTATATGTCAGCCGGCGGAGCACACGGCGCAGTGTATCTCTCTCGTTTAGTGCGCATGAGCGAATTTAAAATCCACAAGAAATCCGTGAACTTTCTGGATTAATCACAAACTGTCACTGACTACAATTTGATACTGTGCGAACACCAAATTTTAAATTACCAACGGTCGAAATACGAAATTGTTGCACTGCGAACGCACAGCTGTTATTACGCATGCGTCGTTCAGTTGTGGATAGTTTCTGATTGCACAGCGAACAAACCTATAGGCAACTAGATACAGTAGAACTTTTATTTAAAAAAACATAAATAGTGTAGAAAAAGGATTATTTGACATATTCTATAAAAATCCCAAGACTTAAAGCAAAGTATATTATATATCTACAAATAATTAATCTCCCTATTTATAAGAATACCGCCAGATTATACTCACAACACAACCGAATTAACTAAAAATGCAAGAGATTATACTGTACACTGAGAAGATAGTAAACCGCGCTAAACAAACGCAACATGTACATATTAGCGACAAAATAACGAATCATATCCGGGGAAACACCGCGATTCGACACAAGTTGTATTTGGTAAATCAATACATGCAATCTGAGCCGGTCCAACCCCAACACCCGCTGCATGACCTAGTTTGTTATACAGTGGAACCCCTTCTAACAGGACACCTCTCTCCGACGGATAACCGTCCTTACGAGCAATTTTCAGATATCTCGCTTCACAAATATAAGAAGGCAATGTATTTACATTTACATCAACGCCTTTACAACAGAAACCCCTCTAACGAATGCGGACAGCTCAAATTTTTGTCCCCAATGTATAAATATACCTCCCATGAATGACACTTGCGATACAATTCTTAAAATTTTCTAGATAAAAATAATTTAATTAAAATATATTGATGCAAAAACCACACACACGGCGAAAATTAACAATAAATATTTATAAATCGCAGAATGATACAGCGCTATTATACTTACGCTTTAATTGATTAATTTATTTATTAATGAATATTTTTTTTTGCTTCGTAGATTTCTTGTTTTTCCAGCCTTGATCTTGGTAAAACTGTTGTTGCAAGTTGTATATTTTACTAGAATTGCATTTCTCCTCGGATGATCCAACAATAATTAGATTACGCATTATTTATGAAAAGCTAAATAACTACAATTCATCTTATACCCCGTACTCCACCTAAGAATGCTACCTATTCTAATTACATATTATGTGGGTTCCATAACAATTGAAATGTTCCTGCTCTAATTAAATACATAATTTCTCTATGATTTACTTGCGTTGTTGTTTGGGCTATTTCCATCGTTTGTAGGATTTTGATGATCCGACGTTTCGGCAGTTCGGCTACTGCCGTCATCAGGATAGCCCCGAATAGGGCTGTTTCTTGCCAAGCTCATTATTTTCTTGCCAATTAATTTAATTGTAATAATGAGTTTGGCAAGAAAATAATGAGTGTAGCAAGAAACAGCCCTATTCGGGGCTACCCTGATGACGGCAGTAGACGAACTGCCGAAACATCGGATCATCAAAATCCTACAAACGATGGAAATAGCTCAAACAACAATGCAAATATTCATCTATCGTCAACAATCTCTCGTTATGAATTCTTTATGATTATTAATAATAATAACAAAAATATAATAAATCGGTCAGCTATCAATTGTTATTATGTTTGCGCCGGTGGAACGACTGGAGTTATTTCCCAGTATTCGCGGAGGAGCAAGGAAAACCACGAAAAGCTTACTCCGGGAGCAAAACTTGGGAAGCAGCCCCATCACCGCCTTCTAACTGATAACTAGCAAAGAGACAGCCTCCATATTCTTTCAGTTCCGATAGTTGTGCGACTTCAGGTAACTTCGCAGATCATGAAGGTGTCTCCTCTACACTGTAAAAAAAGTTGCAGTCAAATTAAATGTAAAATCATTGGTAACAAAGTTGCCTACAATTTTACAGGTAAATTTGCTTCATAAGGTAAAATTTCTACCATCTAGTAAATTTCACATGCTGATGTGTTTTTCAAAGATTGTACTGTAAAATTCGTATGTAATATTTATATGAACTCTATATTTACCGAACACTGAAGTAATTTTCATATGTATTTTTATAAAGAGAGCAAGCAACTTACCTAATTCTTTTATAGCACCTAATAGGTCATACTGAATCGCTCAACCAGGGATCAAGAATGAACACGCTTACGCGAAACCTACGATTATTTGTGACGTCATGATATCATTGAGCCAATAATAAGTTCGACAAACGAATAGAATTACCTACGCGCACAGGTAAATCATCCAGTAACCAATCACATTGCGGCGTACGAATTTCGTATTTTCCATGATATCTATAGTTTTACCCGAAAATTCAAGTAAAAACAATTAAATGTAAAACATCCTCATATTTTTACAGCAAAATTAATAGTTCACTAGTAAAATTACTTTTAAAGTGCACTAAATACCCCAAAAAAAATGTCAATTTTACACTTTTAAGTAAATTTTGAGAGTAAATACAAAATTGTACATGTTTTTCCCTGTATTTTTCTTTTGAATTTTTGTTACATCTTAAACTTACATGAAAAAGCTATAAATTTTACCGAAATTTCTTTTTCCACGTTAAATATCCTAAAAAAAACATGTAAAACAAAATTTACATGATTTATTGTGGTAAATTCACAACGTTATTACATGTAATATTCCTGATTTACCATGGCAAAATTACTGTAATTTTTTACAGTGTATCAGCGGAAGGATGGTCTATCGAAATGAACTGAAAGCAAATAAAACAACAGCACTATCTATTCCGATTTTTAACAATAACTTAATTTTAATTACTCTATTCAATAATATTTAAATTAAACATTTGTATTTTGAATATTTATTTTATATGACCGGGCTATTGAAACTAACATTGTAATAAATAATACTAAAATAGAACAAGTTAAGGAATTTAAAAACTGTTACCATTCATTGATTGCACAGATATTTTTTTCCCCATTTAAACAGTTATTGATTGGGTTAAAAATGAAAACAAACGCGAGAATTGCGTCGACAATAACGCGATTAAGCGACCCGAAACCATCCTCTTGGGCCCCCATAGACTTCTAATCTGACTTCATTTCTGCCCGTTAATATACGCATAAATCTTATCTATACGCGAGATGACTCACGCCCTTCCGTCTCTGTTTAATGTCGCGTTAAATAACGGCACGGCACGAGTTGTGGACGTCGCTTACCCCCGCGACTCCGCGCGCGCGATAACGCTGGTATACGAGACCGGTTATTGTTTTAGCGCTAGCGCGCAAACCAACACCGACCTCGCAATCTCTGACTGGGTAATAATCCGCTCAGATCCGCGATTGATAACACGAAAATACATGCGCTCTCCTTTTCTCTTGTTGCAGTAAAGACAACCCCGCGATGGACAGCAGTTCCGACAGTTATCTGCACAAGAAATTCAAGAAGCAACAGTGTTCCATATCGACGCAACGATAAGAGTAGTAATGGCGGTAAGGCCTCACCGAAGGAGAAGGAGAATCAAAAGGACGCCAACGCGAAGACGCCACCACTGGACGCCAAACAGGGGCAAGAGAAACCGAGAGAAGAACAACAGTGTAGTAGTGTTAGTGTGCCAACGACGACGCAGAGTACAAATAGTTCGCTGAAGGATGAGATAACTACTTTATTATCATCGCCGACTTCTGCTCCCATCGTATATAGTTTCGTTAAGTCTTCCATATCAGACGTAACAACTAGCGTAGTGTCCGTAGAGAGTAACGGTAGAATTTCCTGGAACGGTGAGCATCTCCATCACCGCCCACTTCAATCGGAGAATCAACAGTTCGTGGCGACCGCCACACCATTCTCCTCTTCAAACAAGGACGACAACAGTTGCATATCATATGTAATTTCAAATCCAGACACTAGTACTAATAGTAGTAGAGTAGCCGAAGTGACGAAATTCACCAGTAATAGTAGAGAACCTAATTTTGATAATATCAAATCTTTTAACAACGCCTACGATCTTACGACAAGCGCGACGTCTTCCATTTTAGTAGAAAATTCTTATCCTAATCATCATCATCATCATCACAATCAACAATATCATTACTTAGGTGGTAGGGGCGAAGAAATCTCGACTATTACCAGTCAGGATCAGGACCAATTGATCCAGGACCAAAATCAAAAGAACGATATAACGGAGAAGATCTCAGACGGGGGAATTCCGGATAAGAGCTCGGGCGGTAAATACGTCTGCACCTATTGCAATTTGGTGTGCTCCAAGCCGAGCGTCCTCCAGAAACACATCAGGGCTCACACTAACGAGAGACCGTTCCCGTGTGTGAGTTGTGGATTTAGTTTCAAAACGCGTTCGAACCTATACAAGCACTGCAGATCGCGAACTCACGCCAATAGAGTGATGGGGAATAAAGCGCAGGAGATTCACCAACGATGGCGACGTCGAAAAATCGGAAATGAGCTCGCAGAATAGCGACGTTTCCATGGAGGAGTTTCGGGACTCGTCGAATAAAATGCAGGACGTCAAGCAGAAGCCGTATAAACCTCGTTTTAAAGCGGTCCTCGATAGTCCCCTCGTTGACATCACAGAGGCCAAACAGGTGGATCCGCCGAAAACTAATTCCGACTTGTTATCGCTGAGAATCGACGAATTAATCCACAAAAACAACTCGATAGTCCTAGTCGGCTCCAACGACCAATACATGTTCAAAAAACGCAGCGTGGAGAATAATTACATGGACTCCAACCATCACGATCAGTATCGATATAAAGAGCCATATTCTCCGAGTAATATCATCATTGATCATAGGAACGAAGATGAGCCGTTGAATTTAACTTTAACTAAAAATAGGAAAAGATCAATGAGCGAAGTAGCGGAACCCACAGTGCAGAAAAGTTTGATCAAAGAACTGCTTTTAAAGAACCTCTACGCTGATTCGAATAAACAATGTCCGCACTGCAAGATGATCTTCCAAACTGTCACGGAATTAGACTTGCACAAGCTGAGGAGCTGCAAGGGTTATTCGAAATCCGGCGCAAGATACAGCAGGAGTAGTTCTGTTAATGTGGCTTCGATCTTGACGCAGAATAAGAACGCTTTCGATACTAATCCGCATATTCCGGCTGTATTTCCGTTAAAATCCCCTGGGCCGTTTCTGGGGAAGACCCGACTGGTCGAGAGCGACAAATCGAAGTCGTTCTCGTTCGACGATAGCATACAAACGACTACGTTTCAATCGTCGTTTTCCAATACGCACGATTTGATAAAGACTCGTTATTCCCTCTCGCCGCTGACGTTACCGAATGATCGATCGAAGAAACCTCCGGTGAAGATGTTCGGGGGTGAAGTTAAAATCACGCACACGTCGGGAGAGACTAAGAGTTTTAAGATCGACGGTAAAGATGAGAGATACGAACGGAGTTATGGAGAATACGGTGGGAGTCTAAGCGAGAATCGTGTTGTGAAATCCACGTTACAGTCTGGAGGGACAGTGTTGCATAACAAGTCGGGGAATTACAATAAATCGGATCCGAAACGATCATCACCTGATGTAATCAGGGTGTACGAAAACACCAGCGTATCTCCTAGTATCGACATGATCAAAACGAAGTTTAATTTTAGCCGGCCTGAAGTGATTGTCGATCATTCGAAGAGTGCCGAAACAACAGCAGTTCCCATGGAGGCAATTTCAAGTCCTTCGTATAAATACACGAATATCATGGATTACAGCCAGAACGCCATAAAGCAATTCACGCCGAAATTGAAGCAACCCAATTTATCGATCCCCGGCATTCCTATGCCGACTAAGATCGTTCTACCCCCACAGAGGGCGCCGCTCTATATCGATACTAAGAGCGATAAGCCGACGGATAGTTGGCAGAATCGGATCACGCTAACATATCACCCATGCCCGCTTTTCCGAAAGATTTGGACGCGGACAGGAGGAATTCGGAAAATATCGACTTTGCCCAGAAACAGATACTGCTGCAGCAGAAGATGACGTCAGAGCCGCCGAAATTGCAAGTACCGTACAATCCGATGAACGTCTTGGTGAACGGGAAGATTATCAGATACGTACCGGGGATTCCCGGACCGATAAGTGCGGATCCCCCTTTAGAGATGGCGTACTCTAGTAACATAGCGGCGATATCACCTAGATCATCGTCAACGCTGGCAAATCACCTCCCCAAACCCAATATTAAAATAACTCATCTCGAGCCCAAAATGGCGGAAAGTTACAGTCCGAAGGGGTTCCAAGACAGGCCGCAGATAGAGTCGAACAGATCTCCGAAGTTGCAAAACGCCCTCGCAGTGAAAACCGATTGCAATGCGCGCGAGATGCGCTCACCCAAGATGGCCGAGATTGAAATCGCCGAAGATGAGCGAGATGAAATCTCCCAAATCGGCCGAATCCAAGTCGCCCGTGATCAAATCCCCAAATCTGGCGCTCTCTAGCGGGGAGACGCCGAAGAAATTCGCACGTCCCAACAGTCTGGCTATCAAACCGATGGCGGCCGGCTCGAAACAACATCACGGTTTGACGCCGACGATCTTTAATCAGATCCTGATCAGTCCGGATACGCCACGGGTCGCCAAGAAGTACAACCATCAGATCTTGCACGGGAACTACTTCAGTTATCTGGGACTGAAAAGTTCCACGAAGCCGACTTATTGCACGCTGAACAAGACGCAGCCGTTTTACGTGCCGCATTTTAAAAAGTTGAGCATGTACTCGGAGTGGACGCAGCGGGACACCAAGACTGACAAGCTCTTCTTGAGCGCGTACGATTCGAGGCAGAGGCAACAGAAGTATACCACGTCTGGGAAGGCGAAGGCGGACCTCATAATTCATTCCAGTTACAAGGTAGGTGACATTCCGTTCGAGATAACTCTTAGGAATACTAATAAAATACTCTACCCTGGTTAACGTTTGATATAAATCATTTTACTCGTGTTTTTCCGGAAACTAGATTGAGCAAAATGTATTTCTTGAAACTTTTAGATATCGGAATTCGATGGTTTCACATTTATGTTTTATATATTCACCTCTAAATTTGCCAACAATAAATGTCAAATTGCTACAGAATTCTAACAATTAAAAATTATTTATCAAGGAATATGTTGCAGCTGCTTTATTTTTCTCCGAAGAACTACTCACAGTAAACAAATAAAAATGACAAGAATCATCAAAGTAAACAAAATACCTTATTTAACTATACACATTAGAAATTTAACAATTACTTTCACTATCTTCACCCAGTACATTCAAAAATTAATTCAATGCAACCATGGTCTTAATCCGTAAGATTTATTTAATTTCGACCATAAGTTTTGTGAAGGCTCATCTAAACATGACATAAGTGCATATCAAAGAGTTGAAACCCCTTCTCCGCTGGAACGTCAAGTTTATTGAAAACTTACATGTACACTGACCGACAAAATTAATGTCGTCGCCCACAGCGACTTTTCATATTTTCCTATCTGATTTTGTTAATTGTCAAGTGTTTTACACGTAGATACCCCAACAAACCTCCTACTTGCATAAGCCGATGGCGGCCGAACGCACGCCTGTTTAAATGATGAGCATGTGTGATAAATGATAGTCACTGCGCTATAGACTACGACATTAATTTTGTCGGCAGTGGACATTTCGCGGCAATAACACCGCATCCTCAGTAAGACTGATTAAAACTAAATACATTGCATGCAAAACAGTTATAATGACGAAAAAGGCACTAATATAATTGAAATTGGAAACAGTTTTAAAAACCAAATTAGTTCTAACAAGATTTTTCTTTTAACAAAAAGAGACAAATCGTTATTGCAAATGTTTTTTTCACAAAAATTATCTTCTACATATTTAAGTCGGGGTAATTAGGTACTCTGCTGCAGAATTTCCATGTCACTGTTTTTAAAATTGTGGCCTGTATATTTAAAAAGTGTGAAGCTATAATGCAGATTTTTCAGTATCTCTTTTCCTACCTAACGTGCAGTTTGTATTCGTTCAATCGTGTTTCAAGATTTCTTCGAGTTTTTTCCAATGTAGCAAAGTTCGCATTTGACACAATTAATCTTGTAGATACCAGATCTTTAGTAGTAACGTGGTATTCTTAACATATTATGTTTTCTTCGAAATATTTTATGTATCTTCGTTATGAAATGTTGTCAAACCCGTTATTTTTTCCCATATCGTAGATGAAACTTCATTCATGATTAAAATTTTCTTTCGATAAAGGTATATTAAACAACCTATTTGAAGGTTAACCTTTTGTATTTGTGGAAAGTAACAGAATCATTTATTTTTGGGAGTAATTTTTTGCTTATTTGCTATGATAAAGTGCATTTGAAATTTTCTTGGATTACTTTTGGATACATCTGACTCTGACAGAGTTCTGAACTGCAAATTATAGTGACACTAAATCAATAGGATGTACTAAGTTTGTTGAAGAACATCAGATAGTCTCAGACAGTGAAATGACATTTGTAATGTCAGAGATAAGGTTTTAGACTTAGTTTTTACAAACATTGATTATATTTTTGATGTTTAACTCTAACCCACTTGTGTTTGAGGATTTCTAATATCTACCATCTTCGTTTGCTTCTGCAGATTGAAGTTATTCAATCGTCACAGTTTCTTTCCAATCAAAGCTTAAGATAGAACTTCGAAAAGCAGATTATAATGTTTACTTATGATAATTTGCGTGAAATTGATTCGAATTGAATTCAGGATTGTAGTGATGTGTATGGGATTTTAGAAGAATTCTATCACACTTTTAGATAAATTTGTGTCCAATATGAATATAGAAACTCGTACTTTCTCTTCTGGTTCAATTTTTACGTAAAAAGTCCAGGAAAAACCAAAGAATAAGATTTTAAAGAATGGATAAATACGATTGCCACATGATTACAACGAATTCAAGCGCCTGAGAGCATTACTTAAGGATAATCACAATAACATTCTCACAACAATAATATACATATGTATATTTAGAGCAGAAAGTAAAATTACGATGATTTCCATTTAAGGTTTTCCTTGGTTCTACTCTGAGTTAGTTCTTTTGTTGAAAACGCAAAATATTTTTATATAAACTGGCCGTGTTGTAGATACAGCAAGAGTTAAATGGCTTTCTGCATGTGTTCTAACTGAAATGATTAAGAAACGTTTTGTAATACGATTCGAGCTTTTAAACTATGCATTGTTGTTTCCCGAAGAAAAATAAAATATATTAAGTAAAAGTCATGTCTAAAGATCAAGTGAACCAATCTATTTGATCATTTCATCCAATCCTTTTCTCAAGAAACGTGTGATTCTAATATTCACAAAATAGTTGGTGCGACATCTTATGTTGAAATCTTGTGTTTATGGTTTCACTGGAATAAGCATTCTTGTTCTTTTAGCCGCAATATAATCTCTTTTTGTTGTTGTTCGAAATGCTCATGTTAAAAATTTCATCAATAATTTATATTAACCTTTTTTGGATGTTATATGCAGATGCTATTTTTTGGTTAAAACTTTTAATAATATCAATTTTATTTGTTTAATGGGTTTGAATCTCGCTCTGGTCAAGTAAGATTACCATTATTTTTTTTTCGGGGCACTAATAATGACTAGGAAGGAGATTTGACTCTACTACGGGTGTTCCTAATAAGCATTAAGTTGCGTAGACTTTATCAACCATTTAATTAAAAAAAAATGCCGAGAATTCTATACCTTATAGCTACGCCCTTTACTGATTATCATATTAATATTTTTGAAATATAATTAGCTCTTTATTTCTTCAACCGGTGAAATTAATATAATAAATGCTGTCTGTACTAATTGAAGGTTTATTTAAATATGCATCATGATACATACGCCAAGCCTTCGAATCAATTCTATATTCGATGAACCAACAATTATTAGTAATTTGATATGTTCAGTTTCAGCTAAATTCACTTTATTCAAACTTCAAGTTTGATACTAATTGAAGATTACTGGTGCAATAGTATTTTAAATCCAAAGCAGTTGCAATTTTCTACAAAAATGAATTACATATCTGACATTCTCCGCTCCTTGACTGAAAGCAGTGCATGTTGATGGGTTGGTTTTGATTAAGAGTGATTTGCAATTTGCCTGAGCGAAAAAACCAACTTCTCGGCAGCTAACAATTTGTCCTCTATCGAATTTACTGAAATGGCGCTTTTTTCGAGAGAAATTGCGTTCTCCAGAGAAAAAAATAAACATTCTTTTAGCACACCAATTCTTGTGTAATGGCGAAAAGTGTCATTCTTCTCTATTGTACTGAAATTGTGCTTGACTATTTCCAGATTGTGTTTCCCACGCAGATTTTTTTTTAAATATTGGAGATGTTAAGATGTATATGAGATCTTTAGAGAAATTTGGATGAAGTAAAGCCCTGAAAGAAGTTAATACCTAAACCAGTGATAGAGTTTTATCCAAATTGATCGCTTGCAGTAAATATTCTATTGTGATTTGTTTTATTAAATTCAGCTTTCTTTATCCTAGAGCAATTTAAATAGCACGTTTTTAACACCATCTTAATATAAATTACATTTAATATTCCTCCATTTGTGTATTTTTGATCGCTATAATTGTTAATAAAAAAAAAAAACATTTTATCGTAGTCCAATATTGCGATATGCATCATGACCTTAAGTAAGTTAGTGTGTTTCATTCCAACAGCTTCTCCAAAAAGCCACACCTGCTATAACTATACGTACAGATTATATCGTTTAGATTAGATTGAATAAATAAGATAACTCTAAAATTAATTCGCATACATTATATAACGTTATCACTATCATATCCACGATCCTGCACAAGGCATAAAATATATTTCAGAACTACTGTTTCCTAAATTTTCTCGTTTTTCTTGAATCTTGAACTTCAGTTTAAATTTCACTATTGAAATAGAAGATCATCACAAAATTGCTTTTTAGATATTACAAAAGCCAACAATAATAATATTTTACAACATTTTTTAGAAATTCTGCTATAATTCCCATTTTTCACACATGTGTGGCCACATCGTATATTATATCATCACTGGACTATTAAATGCAGAGAGTTTTCTTATTGTATCGATCACTATTCAGTGATTAATGAATTTAGTTACATAAAATATCATAAAACTTTATTACGAGTAATCTCGCATCCATAAATAAATCTACTATACTCTTTTTTTCTTTTTTATGTACCCTACTAATTCAGAAATACTTAAGATGAATAAAACTGAATCTTGCAACGTAATTATTTAAAATTAGATATGCATAAAAACAGTCAAAGTTCTAACTGATAAAAGACTAATAATACATCACCATGTTTTTTTGTTAGTAAACGCTTACGTTTTACGATTAAGTTAACCTTTGTGTTATCGTTTTTTTTTTTATTTTGTTTTCTTTTACATTTGCAAACAATTGTGCATAATGTATTTTCGCAAAGGTAAAGGCACAAGTATTTTAAATAACAAAGGAAGACATACTAGTTCAGAAGCATCTTGAAATGGGATTATCTCTCTTAATCTTGTACTAGATACGCAAAAACTTTACCGAAAAAAAATGAATTGCCACTGACGTAAGCTTTTTGTGTATATATTTTTTATCGCAACATACGACAGTTCTAAAGATTTGAGTTAAGATCTTTGTACTTTTACCTTTGAATCCGGGTCCAGAATTGTGAAACGCACATATGCCATCTTATAACGTATCCATTTTATGTGTATGTTTACATATAAAATAATAGAGTAATGCTCAACGTTTAGTTTAAAAAACAAACTATCCGGATTGCTAAATTTTGCGTAATCATTATGTATGTATGTATTGATAACTTTATATACTGGTGTACTTCCCAAGCTACACGGTGAAAAGTTGTAGGGATATCGCATTTTGGACTTCTTTTTTACTTATTTTGACGTTATTCTTCATTTTGCATTGTTTTGATACTTTAGAATGTTAGTAACAGCATATTGAAAACGAAGAAGGAGGTGTGCCTGACCTGATCGACCAATAGTAAAGTGAATTATAATGGGGCAGAATTAGATATTTCAAAAATTAAAAATTGGTATTTGTTTGGCTGAAAAAGGTTTAACAAAGATATGCCTTTTTTGAATAAAAAGGACTTATTTTTCAAATTAATTTAAGAGGATCGATACTCATTTACTAGGAAAAATTGTATTCGTTTATGTTATTTTTTTTTTGGGAACCCCCCGATCGAATCGATTCAAATTTTCAGTACTTGTTGTTTGATATCAAAAAATAATTTATAGCTGAGAATTTAAAAAAAAATCTTGACGAGAGCAGTTACAAAACTTAAATAAAATATTTAGAAAAATATTTTTTCTTTTTCAAATTCAATTTTTTTTCTGACCCTGTCGAATAAATTTTTTAAAAGTTGTCAGTCTTAATTAAACCTGATGCGCTTATATACATATTTAAGAAAAAGAAAAATGATAATAATTTAATTAACAACTGAGAAAAAGGATCATAAAGAATACAATATTTCGTAGTAAATAGCAATGAGCACCGACCACCTTACTTTAATTTTATTCTCCAGCAAAATATATCTTTTTTGACAAAAGTAATTAATTAGTAATAAAGTAATAAAATAAAGACAGTAAATAATATTCCCTCTAGAACTACCTATCCTAAAAGTGATACAAAGTGTACTCAGAAGAGCCCAGAAGTGTATTAACAAGGTCATGCGTTTGAACATTTACTGAGATAAAATGTATATAAAACTTTTTATTGCTTACAGTTTTGCTATTTTAGTTTCTTCTTCTGCGTTGCTTCTTCTTTTTAAAAATCGTTTTACATTTTTGTATCCCTATAATGGCACATCAAAATTTTTGGGGGATATTTCTTCCGACGGTTTTTTTTTTAATTTCATCAAAATTTCCTTATCTGAAGGTATATTTGCAGGTCAGCACGACAGTTGTCAATAAGCATTAATATGCGCCTGTTCTCTCTTATCAATTGATCAATTGTTTGTCCCATGATCTTCATTCCCTTTCCAAAACATCAACAGTCATTCACGCACGCTTGTTTGCTCTATAATTAACTGGCACCTTTTCTTTTACGTTTTTAAAACAAGTGGGTCTGTTAAACTTTGCCAATAACTAGAAGTTTACGGTTTTTAGTTCCAGACATGTTTACGCGCACAAGAACTGTTATTCTTTCCTTAAGAAGTTTGCCCCAAACACATCTTTCACATCAAAGGTCATTGCACGATCTCACTATTGAAAACATTTTTACCATCATAGTTCATAAGAAGTTGATTGATCTCAGTTTCCATATGCACACTTACAGCTTCTCCAAAGATTTAACTGGAACTTATATTGTGTCGCTGTTTGAATCTATCTAACCAACATGAATCACATCAAGAATATTCAGAAACATTAAACAATTTGCAGTTCAGCCTTTGCCTAAAGGATCGGCCCGCACTTAAGTATTTATGCCTGTTTGATACATAAATCATTGAAGTAAGGCTTCATCGATGTTGTGTTGGATGGGTTAGAGATTTTTTTTTCTTGTTTCGGAACTTCGCGGAATTGCAAAATTTTATTTGTTTTAGAGTATCATGGGGTTCTATCTTTTTTAACCGCCTAGATTTATTAGAAATTTATCCATCCATTGTTAAAGCCTTCTGAACAATTTCAGTTGCACTAACTTGAGTTAATTCATCCATACGTAAAATACACATACTTAAACCCAACTCAAAAAAATCACCCCTCGAAAAAGGAAAATAATAATAATTTTGAACTGCGTGTACGGAATTAAATATTATTTTATTGTTACAATTGCTATATTGTATATTTCGGTGCTTTTATAACTACTAGGGCTGAAACATGCATACAAATAATCCTGAAATTAAGCAATGAATAATTATTTTAACCCTAAAATAACTAATAACAAATTGCTACTACTAAAATCATTCAAAGAGGTTTTATTTTTTATTTACATGTTCTATCACGCAGAAAAACCTGAAAAAAACGTATAGTAAACCTAAATGTATACAGTCTAATATAACAAAAAGCCAAGTTGGCACCTTAGACCAAACTCAAAAAAACCACCCCTCAAAATAGTGATAACTTTGAACTGAGTGAATGGAATTAGTTCTTGATTTTCTATAGAATGCCCATAATCTTTGTTTACTTGCATAATTTTTTAAACGTGATAGCTTAAGTAATTCCTGAGAAAAAAATATTGATTTTTCCACCCTTATGCTAATATTTCGAATGGGGTGGCATCGATTGAGCTAATTTTCGGTATTTACAGTTTGTGTGACAGTAGTACTTATTTGCTTTAATTTCAGCCCGATAGCTTTAGGGGCACTTTTCAATGGTTTATCGGAGCAGAGTCTTTAGACAGCTTGTACACGAAAATCATTTTTTATTCTGCTTTGACGTTGTTTATGAGAAGCGTATATGAAGAAATCGTATGTTTGTTTGTAGATATTCACTAATAATTATCAGTTTGGTGTAAGCTTACTAATTTTTAGCCTTTGGAGGAATTTATTCATCACAAAATTACGATAACGATATTACCATAATTAATGAGTAAGTTGATACGTATACAATAAAATTATAGATAAACTTTAAATTTTTTAGAAATAGGTACATCCAAACAATAGCTTTTAAATCTAATTCTATTGTTTCAGCAATTCATGCACATTGTACCCTGCACTTCACACTATTTCATTTCCCAAAACATCTCGCCGTTGTCTGGTATTTCTAGCGCGTAATTGCATTGTAATTATGTGACCTATAATTCACCCGTAACGTACAAACTTCACCAGCTATCTTATCAGCGTGAAATCAGGTGATACTACTTTCTTTCTCTTTATCTGTGTGTGCAACGTATTGTAGCCGCTTAAATGTCGATAAATTATCGATATTTACATAAACATATATTTCTATACAGATAGGCCGATGTGCTATACGCGATTATTTCGGGGGGAATTAGGAATTGTATTACTCATTCACTTGAGTGTGATTCCGTCTTTTGATAATAATAAATAATGCTTAGACGCATGCATACATCAGGAATTCGAACACCTTATCTTCGATGCGAATTTTAGATTTATTGATTAGTTGTAAATACACGAATATGTAATATGTGTTACAAGTAAAGATAATCGCGTAAATATACGTTTATTTATTATCTTTTCGTTCATATAAATCACTCTTAATTCGGTAGCAGAAGGGAATCAAAACGTAAATATCTAAGAATACAACTATGTATATATTCTACTACTAAAACAAACATTCTAATATTTACGTAATAAATTATCTTTGCAATATGAATGGAATTCGTGCAATGTAAATTATACGATGTATTTAATCGACACTTTAACTCATTGTGTCACAGAGTTGATTGGCCTCAAGTTGAATTTTGTTGATAGTGTTTGAAATAAATACTAGCAGAAACCTTATTGATGACTTTCTTGCGAGAACTAATTATTTGCAACGAAGTAATTAAGAGTTCATTTTTGTTTTTCATTGTTACATGTTGTAATATAATATGCACAATTAGGAATAACAAGAGCAATGAAAGGACTAGTCCTATAGAACAATGGAATTTCTTCTAGACTCCCATCTTCCCCATTTAGTTTAGATAAGGTAAAAGTCCCAATTACTGACACTTTAAAGGATAGAATGATGTCAATGTTTATGATTCCAAGATGACACTGGAAGAACAATTTTGATTTTTAAACTTAAACTAAATGTCTGCGGAATTATTTTCAATCGAAAGCTACGCTAAAACAGCAAAAGAAAGTATTATAGGAAAAAATATAAGTAAAGTGTCAGTAATTAGGACAGAGTCAGAAATTAGTACATTTACCTTAATGGGCGAGGTAAGAATGTGGCATCTCAGACTTCCAAGTGGCAGATATGCAGGATTAGGGCAGAATAATATTGTCCATGATGTGCAAGGCAAGGCTTTTGGAATGAGATCAGACCACATGATTTCGACGTATGTCTTTAACAGAAATTTCGAAGTGGAAATTACGAATCGAATAAGCTGGAATCAATCCATCTATGATATGGTAGATAATACAAAAATATTTTCTCATACTTACAACTTTTCGAAAAAAAAAACTAGCAGTTTTGAATAGATGGAAACTCTTGGCCTATCATATTTGCACCTAAAACTTTTTTTTAGTTTTAGAAATTAATAAAGAACATTAGGAATTAGGTTAGATGAGTATTAACAAATGGTCTATTATCTGAAAGTTCTGTATTGAAGATTGCATTTAAAAAGGGGGATGCTTCAGATATGTATATACTAGATAATTGTTTCTATGAAGCCAAGAAAATGGTACTTAGCTACAATCTCATCTACTGAGATTTGTGTTCTAAATTCTTTGAGGTGGTAAAAATATAATTCCCTACTCTGTTGTTCAGACCCGATAGAAACTATAATAAACTTATCTCAATTTTGCTTCTGAAAGTGACTATCATTCGCTTTCGTTCGGATATCAACATTCGGAATACCTATCTTGCAGATATCTTATAAAACTTCAAATAATCATTAATTATTGCACCATTCGTAGTGTTTCTCAGGTCAAGTACATAATATGGTTTTCTTGAATGCAGACAATTTGCACATTTTTCATGTTCAAATACACATGGAACCAATTCTTTACTACCTGATATTAATATATATTTCTTGCACACACATATATTTAATAACAGCCTTGAATTTTTTTGAACAGCTTCTAGTTTAGCTTATTAACCAGTATTAATGGCGCTTCCTTGACAAATAAATTACAATCATAGGAAATTTATTGCAATGCCTACTGTCTCAGAAACAAAAAAAAAATTAACCCTCCCTTACTTCTGTTATTGGACCAATTTTTTTAATTCATTCTAGTTTTTAAGCTGCTAAAAATACTGGCTCACCAAAGTGTGAAAAAATGCAAAAAAAAAACTTGTAACAAGTAAAATGAATGTATTTCTCCAAAAACTTTTTTTTCAGTAGTGAAATTTTAGCATGCATTAGTTACTTCACGGACAACTTCCATAAACACCCACAAAATCCAATGCAAAGTTGCAGACATCAATCAAATCCTCCTTAACTGTTCATAAAATCGACATATCGTTTTTAATACTTCCTTCATTGCAGTTTACCGTCGCTGAAGCGAACGCCAACGCGGAAGAACCGGCGAAGAACATCTTGGGTGGTTACGAATCCAACGACGACTACACCTACGTCAGAGGTAGAGGTTGGTACTATACTCGTTTCCCCTATACGCTACATGTATTTCGTCGTGTTTGGCTCTTTGCAAACGTCAAACAATCGTATCTTTTTACAGGCAGAGGGAGATATGTGTGCGACCAATGCGGCATTAGATGTAAGAAACCGTCGATGTTGAAGAAACATATCAGGACCCACTCGAACGATAGGCCCTATCGACATGCAGTCACTGTAACTTCCAGGTTAGTGCTGTTAGTCAACATCCATTATGTAAAGGATTGGATGTCTAATTCCACAAATCAGGCAAATTGAAAATTATAGTGGACGTTTGAATAGTTGCCACTGAGTGTCAAGGATATATACATGGTTCCTAAGTCCTAAATTCGAATCCAGTTAAAATACCTAAGCTGCTGAGAAAGCGTCCTTTTCTAGTTTACAAAAATGTCCGTATTTCTTTTTAAGTAGGAGAAAATGCACCTTGAAGTTGCAATAAAGCCTCTGGTTTTTTAATATTTCCTTCCACATCTGCATTTAGCGCTTGCATATTTATTTTATTATCATCACATGATGGAAAAGAGTAATACTATCACCCTACACATTTACAGATTTGCAATGCTTTAACAAAGTGAAAACACAGAGTAATAGTGGCCCAAACACTTAACCTAGTGGTACACTCGAGTTACGCCTGAAAACCTGACAGCTATTGTTTATAACGCACTAGGTTCTTTCAATTAAAAAATAGTTATGTATTAGATTGGTAGGAAAAGTTACTAATACTGAAATGTCGGAAAGAAAACTGTTTCTAGTTTTTTGGTGGAAGTATATTTTTTTCTACCTGTACGAGATATTTTATTGTTTCTCTGCTTAAACTAGCCACACCTCTTTTTCCTGCGCTATTGTACGTATGTAGTATTTCAACCAGTTCCTTAAACTATTTGATATTTACGGTACAAACATCTTTTTTGATGTTGGTACTTATAATATGGCAATATTAGAATGTACATACCTACTTTCAGCTATGTCTAAACATCAGCTATAGATTACAATCACGCGAAATGGCCTTAAATAACAATAGAATAAACAATCTGACGTTTGTTATAAAGTCAAGCTTAACCCACGCTTGCCAATAATACAAGTACCAGACGTCACTATTTTCATTCATACTGAACTATTTCTTTACATTTGAAAGCATTAATGAAGAATGTAAATAAACTGTGCCTCTTAAGACTACCCACGTTGATTACTGAAAATAAAAAACAGACATCATTTGCGAATACACATTCAATATTTCCGTTTACGTGATAAGAAATGATTATTAATACATGTTCAGATATTTTCTGTAGGTGCATGATATACCTAAATATTATGTAGGTTTCATTGATAAAATGAGAATGACGATTATATTAAGCATTACCAATTGTTACGAATGTGCAATTGTTCTTTTATTGCTAAATTACTGAAACAACTAGTGTCAACATCGTTGCTTATATGTTTAAAGGGGTTTAGAGAATGTAAAAATAAATCCTTTGTATGTTTTTATAATTATTAAGTTGATATAAATAATATAATAGAGTTTTCGTTTCATTCTGTTTCGAAATAATGATACTGAATTCTACCAAAATTTTAGAGAAATATCGTATTTAGATCATTTCGAATTTATAATAATCATCTACCATCTTATTAATGCTCTGATAAAAACAATCAAAACTGTGGCACTGATAACACTACGACTTAATACCTTACTACAAACTTCATATTCAATAATTCAGTTTTATTGCTGGTGAGAATAGCTATGCTGTTGTGAAGTTTGTGACAAAATGTTTTGAAGTGCGCTGTATTCGTACATTTTTCCTCTGGTCACCACTACAATCATCTTCTTGACCATCTCTGTCTTTTTTTTTGCAACTTTGATCAATTCAGTTCCACTTCAATATCGCCTCTGTCTCAATAATATCAGATCTCATAGTGTGTTGAATAATAATAAATAATTTTATTCTAAGAAAAACATGATGAAAATGATGAAATAAGTCATTAATAAGGGAATAAAAAGCAAACTTATAACTACAGATATCTTAAATATAAGAACTACTGTGTATATAATCTACTGTTAAAATAAACAGAAAAGTGAAGGAAAAAATATATATATATAATAAGTAAAAGGCATATATAATGGTGGGGTTCTATGCACATCTGTAGCACCTATAAGGTTATGCCCAAGTCTGTGACCATATATTTTACTTGCAAAATACAAACTTGCAAGAAACTTTACAGACGTTGCAGATAGGTATAGAATCCTATCTGTAAGTTTGTTCGCGTCACATGCACTATTTGCACTATTATGCACTTTTGCACACAAAAGTTCTTAAAGTGCATAATAGTGCAAATAGTTCATGCGACGCGAACAAACTTTGTAGTTCCATAGAATCTGTAGATTATTGCTAACAGTAAGCATTGAAAAATTCAGAAGAACAATACAACTATGTAGAATACAGCCATGCTTTATAAATATTCTTAAATTGCTTATTATTTAATGATTTTCATGCATCAAGAAGGCTGTTTCACCCTCAATGCATCGACACCATTAGTAGTGAGTTGCAAATTATATTTCACAAAGTGTTAGCTTTGATTTCTAATGTTATACTGTTGTGAACGTAGTGAGCGAGTCCTCCATCGTGCATATTAATAACTTCCTTCAAAATGTTGAGGTATTGAAAAGCATCCTGGCGGTTCGGAAGGTAAATTAATTCAGTTACTGTATACTCTGCGTTTATTTTTACTATGCCTAACCAAACGTTAACAGTAGACCTTCTTTGGTGATGCTCACGAAATTGATGCGGACTTTCCTCTGGCTAATAGTGAAAGTTATGGATGGTAAAGACTCCATCTCTATCTGCTAAATATGCGTTCATCTCTCCGAAGAATATTTCTCAGAAAACCGTCATTATCACGAATTCTATTTAAAATCGTGTTGCAGAAATTCAGTCAGAGAAGGTTTCGTAAAGAAAGGTTGAACTTTAACAACGTGATATGGGTGGCAAATGGTTTCTTTTAAAACTGAATGAGCGGTTTTGTGGCTTCTCATATTCATTGCAACAACTAACTGTTTAGTGGTAATTAAGGGATGCCATTTTACTAATTGTAAGTCTAAAATCTACTCTTCTACTTGTACAATGCATCTTTGCCTAGGACGATGATTTCGATAACTTGTTATAAACGAAGCCCTTTCCCGAAAACGGTGGTGCAATCTTCGAAAGACATTTGGTGTAGGATGCTTTCGGTTTGGGTAGCGCATTGCCTCTTTCATTTCCATTACATGCTCCGTATACCATGTAGGTACTATCGGAGACAAAAGTCTTGACTCAAAATTAAAGAGAGAAATATTCAAATATTGAAGAGACTCCAATGATTCTATCTCTTTTTATGTCAAATTTGAGTCAAGACTTTTGTCTTTGATAGTACATATCAGCATACTCGATAAAAGTAAAATGCATGTTAAACGAACAAAACAGAAAAAACTAAAACGCCAAAAAAAGCGTGCAAGACTAAATAAACACTAACATTAATAAAGAACGAATCAATTACTATTTCTAACGACAGACATGATTAAATTTGACAATTCCATTTAATTCGACTATTTACAATGCTAGTTTGAATACTGCATTCACTGTGCGACGTTGCCACATGTATTTTTAATTAAAAAAAACAGTTATCAAAGAAGTGTTAAAAACGAGATTATGATGCGAAGATATTATTTACGGAAAACTTATATTCAGAACACTACGATACTTCACCCTTCGGTTTCTTTTGTAGCAAGAAGAGTTAGATAAAAATGCATATCAACTAACTGAACTCTCGAGGCTTCGGCTTCAGCAGCTGAGAATTCAGGAAAGAAAGTACAGATTTTTCAGGCGAATATCTATACACTCTGTATATTTATAGAGATATCCTTGGTAATGAACTGCGTCAGTATGAAAAATCTTTCATTCAGAGCTATATATTCTAGCGGCCAAAATTTATGCATATTTTAGTTGGCGAACTTTCAAACGACTAAATCTAATACCCAAATTCCGCCAATCAGCAAGTACTTATAAAATGAATGATTATAGGTGCTTTTCATTCGCACTCTGGAGTACTCTTGTTTTACTCCTTCTTACTCCGATCCACTTTTCCCGTTTTCCCTCAAGCACTAGCTTTTTCGGCGCGAGTTTGATGCTCCAAATGTCAAATGTCATTTGTGTTCAAATGATTATAAATTGGGGTATATAAAGAGTAGTACGGTATAGGAGTAGAACAAGAGTACTCCAGGAGCGCAGGGCATGGAAAACACCTTATAGTATACACTACCCAGTAAACCAAATTCAAATTTTCCGCAAATATTTTTAGTAATTTCAACATTAAAGCATGAAGTTACCTACGATTTTGTATTACAGTAATAGTTATGTGAATATCTTTAAGTCAGTGGCGGCTCGTGAGTTATGAAAGAGGGTGGGCACAAAATAAGAACTTGCCTATTTTTTGTACATAAAATCCATTCTCATATCTTTCATGCTGGAAAACACGTCTATGACTTTGTTGTAAAAAATGCGTTCAGTCGATCTTCTGACATTGTGCTTCTCAGAAAAGTCTTAATGCGTTTGAGGGTGGAAAAACATCGTTCACATTCTGCTGTCGACATGGGGGTTGCACAAATAATATCCAACAGTTTATATGTTTCCGCCAAAACTTTTTTTAAGTTGTTGTGTGTTATGAACACTAAAAGTGGCAAAACACCACCTACATCTACGCCACACATGTCCTCGCGCTCATAAATTAATGAAAGTTCACTTTTCAATTTCACGCTGTCCAACATAGGATAAGATTTCACATTTTTTATACACATAATTAACCGACGCAAAATATGACGATTTTTTTCCACATCTTCGCTGTATTTAATTTTATGTCGCAAATAAGCACTGTCTAACTATTCACGTATGTCCACTTTGCCTAGAACATTAAAATCCACGCATGCATTCATGTGAGAAACGGAATTTTCGTGTTTCTCTGCCCTCTCTGCGATATGCTTTAAATCATTTAACCCTTGTTTATTCCATGCACTGACCTCTTTCTTAAAAATTAAGCAGATAAAACAAAATAGTTTATTTGTTAGTGAACATCCACACATATTTTTATTAAATATTCTATTATAAGTTCGAATTTTACTTGTGGAAGTGTAGTTTATTTGAAGATCAGGAATAGGCCTTCTTTTCTCCTCAATTAAAAGCTTTTCCTCAAATTAGCGCGGGTTTTTTTAAAAGATTTTGCACTCAATTAACTTCCATCATTAATAATAAACATCACTTCAAGCCTTTGAAATCACACATGCGCGGTACGCTCTGAAAACGATGCAGTCGCAACGAATGCAAGACGTTAACTAGAGATACGGCATTGCGTGCCCCAAAGCGACCGTATAAGCGCATATGGCGAAGATAAACAGAGCCCTCCGATTCATACTCGAAATAGGTACATCGGAAATAGTGCCCCGGAATATAGTTTTGAGGGTTGCCATATGCGCTAGCGTCTGTGGTGCGGAAGGAAACTTTGATACCATCGTTATAAAAATACGTAAAAATAATAAAATAAAATAATGCACTGAATTTGCGAATTTCCTTCTATGTTTATCTTGATGGTTAGGTGGGCACGTGCCCTTGTGCCCTTTAGTACCAGCCGCCACTGCTTTAAGTTGAAGTTATTAAACATAATTGCGAGAAATTGAATTTTATTTACTGGGAATATATTCTTTTTATTTAACCTTTGATGTTTTCCGCTTTCAGCTTTAAAACCAAGGGGAACCTAACGAAACATATGAAAAGCAAAGCCCACACGAAAAACTATGCGGCCTACAGTAGCGGTTCCTCAAATTCTTCGGCACAGCAGAGCGGCACTCCAACATCCGAATCGGATACAGACGACAGTGGCATGGATAGCAGCGGTGAGTACACGCAAGCATCCTTGGGGATGTTATATCTATGCACATATATTTACATTGGGCGTCCTTATCAATGAAAACACAAGACTGTCGCGATAAAGATACATATTATCCATACGAATGTAAGTACGTCGTATATTTAAACATTCTTATACAACACGAGTTCTTGACAGCAAATCGTGTGATAAAATTCGAGTATACAAAATCATGAGGGGCAACCGTACTAACACGTGTATTTATATCTCTAGGCTTAATAGTGCTAACATGCTTGATTTCATTAAAAAGCACTTAGTCACTACCATAAAAGTAGTATCGAGCATAAAAAAAGTTTAATATATTTTTTTTTACTGAAAGCCGACAGAGAGAAAAAAGAAGGATCACTAACATATTTATTTACTTGACGTCAAACGTCAATGTAAATGATAAAGCGGATGATTATCACGTTAGCTTTATAAGATTTTTTAAGCGGGATTTTTACGTCTAGAAAGTACAAGCGCGAACAAGAATAACTTTTGAAAGAAACAACCTCAGAAATTGATCTTGTGTTCATGACGCATAACATGAAACAAAAAATTCCTCTAGTTGCAAAAACTCCATAGACAAAAAAAAATGTCACAATAATTCTCCTATTTTTGTTTACTTTTTACAAAAACTCATTATTTAATCATTAGCCAATAAAATGCCCGATATTTTTTAAGCAAAAAGTACTAATTTGAAATAAAAAAAAAAGTTGACAACGATAGCAATTACCGTGGCGCCATCTTACGAACTCTCTCACATATTACAACCTACAACTTTTACTTAAAGCACTTTTCCATTAAACTAATATCATGGATTGTCATTTATTTCAAATGGATGAAAAACTAACTTTTAGTTAGTTTACATTTGATGGAACATTTATTAATTTCAGAATCATTTTCCTAAAAAGAATAACTTCAAGCTCTTGATTTCTTCATATTGCTAATATTAAACCTATTAGTGTTCTTTACAACGTGTTAGCAATTACAATTATTAGTTTGTTCGAATATCTGAACGCAAGACGCATAACGTCTTCATACTTTCCACATTCTTCCGATCATTGTCACATTACACCTTTCATTGTTATAAATACATCAGTACATATCGCTCTTTAAGACCTATGAAACTCTAATAATACTTGTCTTCAAATTTCGACAATTTCTACTTCAGTCTATTCTTTACATTCTACTTACAAATCCTAACCATCTCAACCTTTTACATATAATCCCTAAATATACTCTTTAACATTATGTTAACGGCCACACTTCAAAACTGTATACTAGGTTATTTTTACTAGCACCTTTTGCTGTTACTTGTTTCATTACTTGATGATTTATCTTACCCAAAGATGTGATAGAGGTAGATAACTCATTCTAGCGTTTCCCGTTTTAAAGTTAATTTGTGTATTTAGTTTTCATTCAAAACCGCGCATAAGGTATCATGTTTATACGGTTTTTAATTTGACTCAGAAGTATCGATTTGATTAATATGGACAAAAATTGATGACGTAGATTAAAACATAAAATAGACAGAGGCATGTTGCTATAATCTTACTGTTTACAATTCATAAATTATTTACTTTATTTTTCAATCAACACAATAAAAATATCTTCATTTTATGTAACGACTACAGCGCTGTACTCTCAGCCAAGTTGCAAACTATTAAACAGATCTCTGCTATTAGGTGTTGAACTTTACTAAATAGATTAATGACAACTGAACCTAGCTGACAAATACGTTTTATTTTCTCATCTCTTTCTATATGTCTTGTCTATTAGTGATGCGCACAGCACCGGAGTGAGGGTGAGCGGGCAAGTGCCCCGGGCGGCAAAATGGGATTGAAAAATTTAAAAAGAGTGAAAAAAACTGCAGGGGCGGCATGTTCCCACTAAGAAATTTCCTATATCCAGCTCTGCGTGGGCATAATTGAATGATTTATAATCGCATGGTTGTAATAATCGAATGATCATTCAGCATTCGCTCGGTATAGTACTATATGGTAGGACTTTTTTTTTAGGTTCTAACATTCATTTCGTCTTGTACATAATGACCTTTTTAGGTTGTCTATATTGGACATCTTGATCAAGTAATTATTTACCTATCACTCAATATTTCATATAAATAATCATTTAAAATCGAGTGAAAATCGTCAATATTTGGATAATGCCTTTTTGTTCATCCGTGTATGTTCACCACTATTATCTATCATTTTACTGTACAACAGAAACCATGTCTACTATAAACAGTTATCTAAATCGTTATATGTGTCAATGTGTGTATGCTCCTGTTTGTAATAAAAGTTGGCTCGTGCGGTATATAGTTTTGCAGCGGTCTATTAGCAGATGTCTCATTGTATCTGAACTCAATCAAGCACAAAGTACTGGAAGCTTTGTTTTGATAAATTGAATGAAGTATGTAAAAGACAAATAAATCATATTGACACAGATCTACCTATACAATATTTTTGGTTTTACCATCATTAACATGCCACCTAAAATTTTAGAGCTTTTCCATTTTATGATACATTTTTTGTAGTTCTTTTTTTTGATCCGGTTATCAAGACTGCATCGCGTTTCATTCATACATAAAATTATTTATAAGATAGATATCTATAAAGAAATACTATTTATATAACAGAGATGTTTAACTGTTCACCCACGTTCACTCAAACGATAATAATGAAATCATCACTGTTGTTAAATTTCATTCTTAAATTTCGTTGGTTTATTTATAACTTTAACTTTGATAATTATAAATATACTTGCATACTGGCGTACATGCAAAAATCTCAGGCTACCGGACATGCTTATCAGAACAGCAACCTATTATTCGACGAGGAAGTAGAGAACTTTGAATTTGCTTATTTGCGCCTTCTTTTCACGTGAATCATTGACCATAATTAAAATAAATCTTTCCGTTTGCGGAAATTAGTGAGCAGGCGGTTAGATAAATATTCAAGATTCATGCTTACAATTTGGAGTGTATATTTGTGCATATGTTGGCTATCGCAATGTAAATAAGCACCCCCTGATGATTTGACTTGTTTCAACGCGTTATCGAATACAATTGAGTAGGAAACAGCCTGTAAAATCTTGATATTGATTAATTTTTAATTGTTACTTAACACATGTTTATACATATACATATGTACACTGCCCGACAAAATTAATGTCGTGCCTATAGCGCAGTGACTATCAAAACTGCTCATTATTTCAACAGGCGCGTGTTCGGCTCGAACTTAAATTAAGGTCACATGTGGTGAATAATAGCAATAAAGCATATTCTTACCATACCAAAGACATTTTTCCCCCCAATTGTACTCTTATGGACACATGCTTTCCACTTTTTTCTTTTAATTATTCTCCAGATGCCTTTTAGATTTCTCAGATTTGTAGACGTAATTCTGCAAGTAGCATCATTTTGGTAGATTCGGCGACCAGAGCTGCAATAGGACATAATGCATAAGTGTGCTAGAAATGTAAATACAAAAGAAAAATTAATTAATCTTTGGAATATGTATTGTTAAATCACTACAATATACTAAAACTGGATCTTAGAAACACTACAATTTTATGAATTGGCATTTTGGTAAACTGTCTCAAGCAGATTAGAATCTTTTTAGTTGCCAATTATTATTAAGTATAAAACCGATTTGATTTGAGCTGCTATGAACTAGTGATTCACTGCTGGTATTGTGTATTAATTTGAATATTTAATAAAAAGGCTGTTCTTACAGGAATGAACATAATTTCATAATGTGGGAGATTAATTAGTAATATAATATTGACATTGCATTAATAGGTAATGAAATACTAAATTTTATTCAGAAAAAAAAAAGATATGCAACCACTATCACACCTGCTACACTGAACCTTGTGCTTTTTGCAACAAAATTTAATACTAATTCAGATTCATCATTATTTCAGATGAATCATCGACGAGGCATCAGGAACGTGAAGCAGTCTTTGGTCTCCTATCGCTATCTCAGAAGCGGCAGTTTCCGAAAATCGCAATTCTAGTCCCAATCATTCAACGCCTAATGGTAACCAATCGCTGAACATCGATCCGCTCTCCAGCTTTATGGACACCGAACAGATAGCGCACATGACCAAGACGAACTACGCCAAAAACAAGATTTTAGATCAAGCGGTGAATTTCAACACGGCGAAATTGAGCGAGATGTCCTTCAATATGAACACGAGCTCGCAAGAGAA
Source organism: Protaetia brevitarsis (assembly GCA_004143645.1). Lineage (NCBI taxonomy): Eukaryota > Metazoa > Arthropoda > Insecta > Coleoptera > Scarabaeidae > Protaetia > Protaetia brevitarsis. Next base: position 2,004,276 of record RXPK01000126.1, read on the forward strand.
ACAGAAATTATCGCAATTCCTAGGGAAATCGAATAGAAATAGGCCGCTTACATATCCCTACACCAACGACTCACTGCACGATTCGCCGACCCATGTCAGTAGTAAAGGAAGTGACGGATACCGTAAACAATCCTACTGAAACTGTTACGATAAACGAGAAAGTTGGTGATCCGATCAAACATTTCAGTGTCGTAAAAAAGTACGTTAAATATCACAGTTCGTACGAGAAATCCGCGTATAAACCTGTCGAAGATGACAATCAACCGATTTTGCAGAAACAACAGGTTTACGACGCCAACAACAGACGATTTCGACAGTAGACTTCGACAATCCGTACCTTCGATTCAGATAGTAGATTCTCCGCAGAATATCGCCAGCGATTTGAGGAAGCGGAAAGGGTCATTAGATCACGATATCGCGTCTAAAATTCACAAAAGCGACTCCGAAGTGATGGATCTATCAATCTCGTCTAACGCTGCCAAGACCCAGCAACCTGAAATTATTCCCAACGGTTTTATTCACAATGAAGATCGATGAGGTGCATGAAAATCCGAACACCACAACACCCACAGACATCAAGAAAGGCAAGGAGATATCGAATATGATAATGCAAATGACCGGTAATGAAAGGGGGATGAGTGTAAAAGACGCGAATCCCATTTTCAGTAACAGTACCGAGGACACCAGACAACATCATAATGAAAATACGAGCAACCTCGCCTATGAGAACGATCAGAATTCGTTAAAGAACACCGAAACCCCGATGGAGGTTACGGAAACTACTATTCACATTAACATTAATTACGTGATACAAGATCAGCCGAATGCTAGTGTGGATCAAGTGAATTTTAAACAGATGGATTACGATAACAGCGCGATGGAAACCCTAGCGGATATAGCCACCAAGCAGGAGAAGTTGGAAAAGAATTCCATCGCCAAGAATGTCGCTAGTGAGATTTTTGAAGCTGGCAATTAAGAACGAAAGTCAAAATAGTGACGGGTTGAAGGACGCGAACTTTATTTCCAGTACTAAAGATGTGAACGAACTGATTGGCAAACCGGAAGAAAATAAGAGCTGCACAATTTGTTCGAAGAGTTTCTGCAAACCTTCACAGTTAAAGTAAGTAACATGCGCGTAATATTTGTAAATACGTACTTACCTACATTTTTTTCCCATTGCAGATTGCACATGAACATTCACTATTTGGAGAGACCATATCGTTGTGATTCCTGTTCTGTTAGTTTTAGAACAAAAGGGCATCTACAAAAGCAATGAGCGAAGTGCTGGTCATCATAACAAAGTAAGTTATTACATTAAAGTTTACTCAAAGGCGAATCGTAGAAAAGCCGGTATGTTTGGCAAAAAGTCGCACGATAGCCTCCGAAAGGAGGTGTCCTGTTCGACTCGAGAGCATGTTTATAGGATGGGGGCATTTTGATCTCTGTGCGGGCCTATTTCAGTTGTCAAAAGCTCTTTGAGAGGTGGGGAGGGCAAATTTTGCAAATGTACGTAACTTTGGCAAAAAGTCTCACGGAATAGCCTCCGAAAGGAGGAGGAGAAACCATACTAGTCGGGAGCATGTTTATGGGATGGAGCAATGTCATGATCACTGCATAGGCCTATCTCGGTTGCTTAAAACCCTTTGAGAGGAGGGGGAGAGAGGATTTTGCAAACATATGTATGTTCGACAAAAAGTCACATGAATAGCTGCAACCATTTCTAGTCGGGAGCATGTTTATGGAGTGGAGCAATGTCATGATCACTGCATAGGCGTATCTCGGGTTGGCTTTTAAAGCCTTTGAGAGGAGGAGCGAGGGAAGTTTTTGCAAAACATATGTATGTTCGACAAAAAGTCACATGGAATAGCCTCCAACCATTCTATCGTAGGACGCATGTTTATGGAGTGGAGGAATTTATGATCACTGCATAGGCGTATCTCGGTTGCTTAAAGCCCTTTGAGAGGAGGGGGAGAGACAGTTTTGCAAACATATGTATGTTCGACAAAAAGTCACATGGAATAGCCTCCAACCATTCTAGTCGGGAGCATGTTTATGGAGTGGAGGAATTTTATGGTCACTGCATAGGCGTATCTCGGTTGCTTAAAGCCCTTTGAGAGGAGGGGAGACAGTTTTGCAAAACATATGTTATGTCGAACAATAAAGTCACACTGAGATAGCCTCCACCATTTGTCGGGAGCATTTTAGGGAGTGGAGAATTTTATGTCACTGCATAGGCTATCCGAGTTGCTTATAAGCTCTTTGAGAGGAGGGGAGAGACAGTTTTGCAAGATAGATGTTTGGAAAAAGTCGACGGAATAAGCCTCAAACCATTCTAGTCGGAGATGTTTATGATTGGATGAATTTGTCTGGCTCACTGCAGAGGCGTACTCGGTTGCTTAAAGCCCTTTGAAAGGGAAGAAGGGGTTGCAAACTAAATGTTCGTACAAAAAGCACATGGATAGCTCCACCTTCTAGTCGGGAGCATGTTTATGGAGTGGAGGAATTTTATGGTCACTGCATAGGCGTATCTCGGTTGCTTTGAGCCCTTTGAGAGGAGGGGAGAGACAGTTTTGCAAACATATGTATGTTCGACAAAAAGTCACATGGGATCGCCTCCAACCATTCCTAGTCGCGCATGTATGGCGTGCGAATTTTATGGTTCACTCATAGCGTATTTCCGTTGCTTAAAGCTCTTGAGAGAGGGAGAGACAGTTTTTACAAAACATATGTATGGCTCACAAAAAGTCACATGAATAGCTCCAACCATTTATACGTCGGGAGCATGTTTATGAGGGAGATTTATTGGTCACTGCATAGGCAGTATCCGTTCTTGAGCCCTTTAGAGAGGAGAGACAGTTTTGCAAACATATGTATGTCGACAAAAAGTCCATGGATCGCCTCAACCATTCTAGTCGGAGCATGTTTATGGTGGGGGAATTTATGTCCACGCATAGGCCGTATCTTCGGTTGCTTAAAGCTCTTTGAGAGGAGGGGAGAGACAGTTTTACAAACATATGTATGTTCGACAAAAAGTCACATGGAATAGCCTCCAACCATTCTAGTCGGGAGCATGTTTATGGAGTGATGAATTTATGTCATGAATAGGCCTATCTCGGTTGCTTAAACCCTTTGAGAGAGGGGAGAAGGAGTTTTGCAAACATATGTATGTTCGACAAAAGTACATGGAACTAGCCCCACCTTCTAGTCGGGAGCATGTTTATGGAGTAGAGGAATTTTATGGTCAATGCAAAAGCGTATCTGGGTTGCTTAAGCCCTTTGAGAGGAGGGGGAGAGAGAGTTTTGCAAACATATGTATGTTCGACAAAAAGTCACATGGATGCCTCCAACCATTCTAATCGAGATTGTTTATGGAAGTGGAGGAATTTTATGGTCACTGCATAGGCGTATCTCGGTTGCTTAAAGCCCTTTGAGAGGGGGGGGAGAGATAGTTTTGCAAACATATGTATGTTGACAAAAAGTCACATGGAATAGCCTCCAACCATTCTAGTCGGGAGCATGTTTATGGAGTAGAGGAATTTTATGGTCAAGCATAAGCGTATCTGGGTTGCTTAAGCCCTTTGAGAGGAGGGGGAGAGAGAGTTTTGCAAACATATGTATGTTCGACAAAAAGTCACATGGAATAGCCTCCAACCATTCTAATCGGGAGCAGTTTATTTGGAGGGAATATTTATGGTCGACTGCATAGGCGAGATCTCGGGTTGCTTAAGCCCTTTGAAGGAGGGAGAGATAGTTTTGCAAAACATATGTATGTCGACAAAAGTCACATGGATACCTCCAACCATTCTTATCGGTGCGATGTTTAGTGGAGTGGGAATTTTATGCGTCACTGCATGGGTATCTCGGTTGCTTAAGCGCTTTGAGAGGAGGGGGAGAGAGTTTTGCAAACATATGTATGTTCGACAAAAAGTCACATGGAATAGCCTCCAACCATTCTAGTCGGGGCATGTTTATGGGGTGGATGAATTTTATGGTCACTGCATAGGCCTAGCTGGGTTGCCTCAAGCCTTTGAGAGGAGGGAGAGAGAGGATTTTGCAAACATACATATGCTCGGAAAGAGTCGCACGGAATAGCCTCCGAAAGGAGGCATCCATTTCAATCAGGAGCATGTTTGAGGGATGGGGAATTTTGGTCACTGCATAGGCTTATTTTGGTTGCCAAAAGTTCTGTGTGAGGAAGGAAAGGAGATTTTGCAAACGCCTTATAATAAAAAATGTGTTTACTTTTTATCGTTTTTATTTCTTTTAAAAAAAAAACCTAGTGTATAATTCATTAATTTCATAAATTTGCTCTTATTACTCTATTCTACAGTAAAATCCATAATCACATCTAAGTAATTTGTTTTGATTATAAAAAAAAAAATCAAGATAAATGAGTTGTCACCGCAAGATTTACACATCCATCTAATGTTGACATGACGTCAAGATATGCTATCTATCTCCTATTGTTTATTAAATAAATACTCTATAATATTCCTTGAAAAGTTTCCATAATCTCGTCATGAAATTCCTGTTATGAGATAATCTGACACAATCAGACGATTAAGTCTTTCACTTTCAACACAACTCGTCTAAGAATTTACGTTTGCGAGTACTGGAGTAATTCTCCAAAATAGTGATTCTTCGTATCGTTACAGCTATCGTCATCGCCAAATCTATCGTCTTCTGAGCCGAGGCCTTTTAAGTGTTCAGACTGTAACATAGCCTTTCGCATTCACGGCCACCTGGCGAAACATTTGCGCGCGAAGATGCACATCATGAAATTGGAATGTCTCAATAAGATCCCGTTCGGATTGTACGCCGAACTTGAACGATCGAATAGTCTACTGACGGAAATAAACACCACAGACGGCGACCAGTGCTTAGAAAGCTTAAAGGTAAGTTGTAGTTGTATTTATCTTGGACGTGTTACGTTTACGTTTAATTTTTTTTTCCGATGTTAGCAAAGAAAGTATTTACCAACGACCCGAGCAAATTAAACCATCTGGGGCCATCCTCGACAGAAAGTATCGATACGGATAGTTAGCGCTAATCAAACTTTTTTAACTTCATTTAAATATAAGACTGAATAAAACGAATGCATACACAGAGTATACATTTTTTAATTATTTTGATGTTATATATCGAGAAAAGATAGCTTAGCCGAAAATATATATTATATATTATACATATTATTATATCTAAAAGGAAAGAAAAATTCGTCGACAAAAAAAAACACTTTCATTCTCATGTGTCAAATGTATTATGTGATATAAACGTAAGGTTATTTTATGTAAATGATTTAGTTCGTATTTTATATTAAAAATAATATTAAATATGTAAAAAAATGTATATTATATTTGGAATATTATATATAAATTTAAATAATGAGAGATATATATATTATACATAAATATATAAATATTAATTTTTAAATCTTATAAGAATACTAATTATTTTCTGTTCTGAGAAAGCAACGAGAAATGTATATTTAATATTTTTCCTTTTTTTTCGAGAGGTTTTTTTTTTCGAACCTGATCAAACAATAATTGTTTAGTTCGTCTTTGTGAAAATGTTAAGTTTTAATTATTATTGATGAAAAAAGGTTGAAAAGATATCTTGTAGACCTCCTTTGTATATATTGTTTATTTCTAGTTATTAATTTACCATCCTACAAAAACTGTTAATTACATTTATATTGTTGAAAAAGTACAACATTATTGTTAATTAAATTTTTTTGTTCAAGTTTTTGAGTTTGATTTCATAATCAGTCCAAATTGCCTGATTTGGCATTAACTTTCAAAAAAGCTACAACGCTTGTAAACAAGCACTCTTTCATGCCAATTAGCAATGACTTGTAGCAACGCACGTAACTGAAGAATTAAAGAATGTCTTCCCTAACAATAAATGAATGAAAATACATGTTAATTTCGTGCTACATACAGAAAAAGGGGATATTTTCGTTATATTTTCAATTCATATGCGTTAAAGTGGTTGCGTAAATTTAACGGTGAATATTCAGCAAAGCTACCCATGATTCACAGATAATTCCAGTTCAGCCAAGTAAATATAGATGTCAAATGGGTATATTCCTTTTCAACAATTAATTTTTATTTAAAACTGGCATAGATATACTAGAATATTAAATTAAAAATAAATAACATCAGAATAAATGTTAATATAATAATATTGCGAGATAGGTTTTCCTATACTTTGCCAGAAATGCGAGTGAGACGATATGCCTGCAATGCAGCAAGTCTCCGTAAGTCATAGTCATTTTATAGATAGAAAAATACGCCAATTGTAAGACTAATCACTATTTATTCTCTTTCGCTCTGTATCACTTACACAGAACAAATATATCGCTAAGTTTGCGAAACAACGCGTATGCAACTCTTAAATCATCCTATTCGAAAATGGTTTAAATCTTTACTAAATATAAGGGGCAGTGGCGGCTTGTGCGTTAGGTCTCCTGTACTAGGCTTTTTGACAGTAAGATAAGGTCGCTTTCCAAAGTTTTAGGAGACATTTTTTCCAACGAAATTTATAAAAAGTGAATTGCAGGTTGTGATGTGTTAATGCTCTGTTTTGGTATTTTTGTTTTTTTTATTTGCGGATCTAAAGCATTTAAATGTTTCTCCTAATGATTTTTCGTAAATTATTAGACTTTTCTGCAGAACTGGATGCTATTTTGAAGGAATATTTAAACAGTGCATCGGTTTTTAAATGCACGTCTAAAACGGCAGAAGAACATTCTGGAGAGTATGTTAGCTGTATACCGTCAAGAAATTAAAGATTGGATTAATGAATTTTTGGCAATTCAGAGCGATGAAAGAACAGATATTTCAAATCACTATCAAATAGTAATAGTTAGATATATCCCGTTTGTGCGTATTGTATTGTTTCTGAGTTTCCTTTTGTGAATCTCGTATATTCGAATATTAAAACTGATAAAATACATCGTTCCTCTTGGAGTTAAATATCAAACAACTTAAGTGAGTCTTGTATTTTTTTGTTATTTATATCAGCAATTATTTACATCTGTTTAGATATGCTAAAAACTGAGAGCCCTTCACGTAAAATTCTCACGAGCCGCCACTGATAAAGAGTTTGACGCCTCCTTGAGCGATCATTTAGTAAAATTCCGAAGTAACCGATTTCCCAATGATAAACTTTAACAATATTTAACAAGATTAAAATAAAGGCGTTTGAATCTATATCTTAAGCACAAATACTTTAAAAATCATAAAAGAACGTGTCATTAAAAGAAAAAGAGTTTGTTTTGTTGAAGAAACAGTATATCAGGAAATACAAAATTGAAACACTTATAAAAAATGTATTTAATATACAAAGTACAAAAAAATTACCTGAATAGCTATTTTAAAATAGCAGGAAACATAAACAGAACAGTGAACATAGATAAAATTCATCGACCCCAATTATTTAATCGACACTTTCTTAACGCGAGCAACGCTAGATCAGTTCGCTGCTGTGCTTCATTGTCCATTCTAAACCTATTTGGCCTCTCCTGCTTTCTCCCATCGACAATCACATCGTGTTGTAATGCAGTATGAACACCTGCAGCATAATGAATTCTCGATAAAAATACAATTGAAGCGACAAGAAGTCATAAAATTACCCTTTTTTGAAAATAACTTCTCTAAGACGTACTGATCCTGGCTGGCGTTCGTTGTTATATTCCGGCTAGATTCTTTCCTAGAGTGGAGCTCTTTTTTCACTAAAAATTCAATTTCTTCCCCATCTACGGTTTTATGCTTGCTTTCGGGTACCCTTTTTTTCGTCTGGTTAACTTTTACTTTCTTTCTTTTTTATAGGTTTCGTTAACGAATCGTATTTTCGTACGCCTTTATCAATATTTAACTTTTCTTCTTTTACTTTATGATAAATATCCGAAGCTTTTTCTGCTACTTCAAGAACTTTAGAAAAGCTCGCTCCAGTTTCTATAAGGTCAATTTTGTTAATCATTGTATCGTCGACAGGCAATAATTTCTTATTGTACTCCAGTAATTCGCTCGGTGTTAATGTTTTCATATATTTCCTTTCTGCTTCTTTCTTTTCTCTGTCTTCTTCCATCTCTACTTGAGGATGGTTGATTTTTTCAAAGGTTCTACCTTATTCTTTTCGAAATTTTTCGAGATTTCCTGTGCTAACTTCTCATTTGTTCTATTTTGTCGTGGGAAAAATTGATATTATGCTTGACTTTGAATGATTTTTCTTCTTTTTCTTTTGTTCTTGCTTTTCTTCTCAATCTTTCCTCCATAGATATCTAAAATTATCAATTCAAAGGTGCTCCTAGTAAGTTATTCATAATACTAAAAAATACCCTAGAATTTTGAAAATATTAGCAGTCTCTGGATTTGAAGAAGATTCTTTATCTTGTATGGAAAACAGATCGTGTAGATCAGATGTTTTAAAAAACTTCTGCGTTTTTGGGTCTAATAGTACTTTATTGCTGAGCAATTGTTTCCAAACTTGACGTTGATACATCTATAATAATGAAAGGACATCTTTATACCATTTCTTTTCGCTTTAGATCTATGTCAACATACCTTTTCTTCGATTGTCCCAGCAGAAATTAATCGGTATATAGTCACCTGTCGATCTTGACCTATTCTCCAAGCGCGTTCCCTCGCTTGAGTATCAGTTGCTGGATTCCAATCCGGATCGTAGATAATCACCCGATCTGCACCAGTTAAATTAATTCCTAAACCGCCCACTCGAGTAGTTAACAGAAACACATGGTAAGAAGTATCCTATAATTCACAATTTAATAAAAGCATAGATTTGCTTGGTATAGAATTACCTCATTGAAGATTTTAATCAATTTCTGTCTTGATTTTACATTTGTACCGCCATCCATCTTCAAATATTTATATTCTTGCTGTTTAAGGAAATTCTCCAATATGGTAATCATAGCTCGTCCTTGGGTAAATAACAAGACGCGATGGTTTTGTTTCTTCCAAATTTTCAATAATGCGGAGACAACAACCATTTTTCCTGATCTCTTATAATATCCAAACGATTCTTCGATTGGTGTATTATTGTCTTCAATTTGCTATCGCATCACGTAAATTTATGATTATTATGTTTATTAGAATTGATATTAACCCTTGTGCCATATTTTAAAGCAAAGTCCAGCCAGATTATAACATTTTTTTTTTTAAATAACTAAAAAGATATCTAAAGCGAGAAAGGAGGGAATGTTAGGAAAAAAAACAAGTTTTTTCTGGCTCAGATAGGAAACAAGCTAACCTAAGCTTAAAGGGTTTCTAACTAGAAAATTAAAAGGCTCCCAAACCCAGCAGAAGACAGAAGCCAAACCGTAAAAGAAGGAAAAAAAAACAGCCCAAGGCGGAAAAGTAAGCCACCATTAAGGGTAATAAGCAGACCTCCAAGAAGCCTAATGGCAGTTTCTAGCGATTAAGCGTCAAGTTTACAACTTATTTATGAAAAGCTAAATAATTACAATTTATCCTAAACTTCGTACTCTACCTGTAAGTCATCTGATCGAAATATTAAATCAAAAGCAGATGGATCTGATTCAAAAACGATTTCGTGGTTGCGATTGCTCCACGTAGCAGCGTCAATTTGTTGGCATTCACGAAAAGAACCTCCACTGGAGGAGTATAATATATAAACACCTAGCTAAAGACAAAGGCATCCATGATGAATCTTTGAAAGGGCTTTAAAGGTATTTAATTACTGTTGAATACAAGGTACTGATATCGGCGCAATATGAATCAATAAAATGCAACGTAATGGGATTGAAATAGTTTATAGGGAAACTTCCGAAGTTACAAAAAAAAAAAATTAAAAATATTGTCGTTAACCAACCTTGATTACACAAAAATTAGGCTTGGGACAAGGATATGTGGAACAGTTCATTTATATCGTATTGTATATATCTATCCTACGATAACCCTAACCTACCCCAAACCAAGGACTGCTTGAAGAGCTTATATTTATTTATATAGAACCAAATTTTAGTCTAAAGGAAAAAAAGAAGAAATGGGACAATAAAATACAAAAACCCAGGTTCCAGTGTTTTCCAAGATATCATATCAGATGGCTCTAATGATGGACAGATAACTCCATGCTCAAATTCTAAAAAATATTTTTACATTTGACCCTTTGGCGCAAATTACAAAGGTCAAATTTTGCGAATGTAAATCTCTACGCAAGCCGAAAAGGCTGCTTCGTCATCTACTGTAAAGGGTATTGCCTTTCGGGACGACATGCAAAAGATAACATTCGGTGGTATCTATTGCCGCCAGCCAAGCATACATACCTCGATTCTTTTTATTTCTTGTATTGAATAGAGCTCCGTATTTACAATATATTCCGGTCAGGTGTTTTTTTTTTTTTTACTAGCAAGCATTTTATTTACTTGCTGTACCACAGAGAGTCATTTGTTACGAAATCGTAACAGAATGTAACAACATGCAGATGTCGCTACTTACCGGAATCTGTTATAACATTCAATTCAATGTAAATTTCAATGATTCGACAGGCCGTACAAAGCAAACTGTCCAAGTTATCAAGCGGGTCCTGATAAGTATAAACATTTCGAATAAAGTTAGAAAGTGAATCAGTTTAACGATCTGGCAGTATTAATTATATAGGCTGGCATCTTCGACATCCCTCAAAGATTTACGTATTGTCGTTATTGAAACCAAAATCTCAAACTTAACAAAATCTCATCTTACTTGAGCGAAGTGTGTTGGCCCCACACACGTCAGATAGCACTAGATGAAGTTAAGCCGGTTAAACCCCAACTCTATGGCGCAAGGGTTAATAGATGTAGGTTTAATAGTCGGTACCTCTTCTGCATCTTCCAAATATAAATCTGGATGATTACATATTTTTCTTAATGTGGTTATCGCAACCAAAACGTTGGCTCTCATGTGATTTTGTGAAAACCAATTCTTACCACCTTTCCCTAAGAGAGCATTGATATGTTCACTCTGTAATTATTATTAAAAATTATATTCTTTTTTTTATCAGAGTAAATATTTATTTTTAATTTAATATAAAAAAGACTTGCATACCATTAAAAACCCTTTGTATAGATCATGTTGCTCATCGGTTAGCGAACAAAATAGAACTTGTTCGCTCTTCTGAGGCAAACATATATCTGTCTTTACTTCATCTTTAGATCTTCTCAACAAGTATGGAGTAATCATATTCTTTAAGGTTTTTGCCATTAGCAAGGCCGTAGTTTCCTGTGATATGCGTAATTATAGTAAAATCATTTGGTGACATCACAGACAAATGTCATACCTGAATCGGTGTAGCATTTGAATAACCTCCATGCATGATCGGCATTGCGAAATGCTCCACAAAAACCGGTAGAGTACCTAACAAGCTGGGACATATGAAATCAAAGAGGCTCCAAAGTTCTTGTAAATTATTCTGCATTGGAGAACCCGTCAGCATTAATTTATGCGGTGTGCGAAATTGTTTAACAGCTACTGTAATCTAAATTGGGTTTGTTATGAAGGAATTAAATTCGAAAATATGATCACTGACCTTGGCTGTTGGATTGCGTATTTTGTGTCCTTCGTCTAAAATAATATAGTGCCAATCGAGCTCAACAAGATGGCCTTTGTACTTTAATACACCTTGATATGATGTGACTATTATGCCTTTAGAGTTGAATATTTCTTTGATCAATGTTAATCTATTGCCTGAAAAAAAGGCATTGCAAAGAATAAGTTTCCTGACACACCCTCAACAAACAGTAAAATAAATAGTTTTCAACTGTTAAATTTACAAAAATAGTGTTTACGACAATATGCACTATTTAATCACTAATTCATTTTTATATTGCTAATTTATAGGTCTTATTTCATCAGAAATCACACTATTACTGTTGCACACACATCAGTTTTACCACAATGATTACTAGTTGAAAATTAAGTAAGGTAAAGTGTCCGCACAGTTTGATTATTTATAATTAATTACCTGTATAACTTCCAGATTGGTGTAAAACAGCAATCCTAAATTCTGGTGCCCAGATATGAAAATGCTGGACCCACTGATGTATTACTGTTGTCGGACAGACTATTATTGTAGGTCCTAAACCTGTATATCTAAAAACATAATCAAAATTGTAACAGAAATACATCCCAGTTGGGCAGCCATACTATCGCACCTGCAATATTTTGAAATGGTACGACTATAGCTTAAACCATAAAGAAATGCTATAACTTGCACTGTTTTTCCCAAACCCATTTCATCACCTAGCAAACCGCCTGTCGATTTTATATGCAAATCATACAACCACTCAATACCATCTTGCTGGTAACTAGCAAAGACATTTTAAAATAAGCACATTTTCTGGTAGTAATAAAGACTAATAAAAGACATTTAAAATAAATACAATGATACAGCAAGAGAAGTAAAGAAAAGAGCACAAAGAAGCAAATGATATTTCACAGCAATCGATAAATATAGGAATCACAAAAGGCAGTCTCATTGAAGAGATATGAAAACAATTCATAAAAGAACTAGATAATTAGGTAACAAGAGAAAATCTTATGGCATTATTAAAAAACGGATAAATAGTATCAGAAAGCTAGGCTAAATTAATTGCTTCAAAGAGCCAGTGGAGAAGACCACTGTCAAAAATAATAAAGTTACAGTCAAAGAACTTTAAAAAGACAAAAAACTAGTCCTTGATGAGTGATGAAGGCAGCAATAATATTTAAGAATCCCAAAACAAGTCAAAAATTCGGAAATAACTGGAGTATAATTACTTAATGTCCTAAATGAGACTATAGGTAGCAAAAAAGAAGTTAGGTGACGACTTGAAATAAGAGCAGCACTGAATTAAAAATAAGTTCTAAAATATTTAGATTCAATACTACAATTTGAAGCGGAGTTCAGGACATTTTGATAAATATGCTGCAAATTTGATGACCGAGCAGTAAATATATAGCCATATATAACTTATCCATAATAAACAAACCAAATAAGAAAACTTAAATATGAATTCACACCAATTAAGAAGCAAGGAACATAAGAAACATGGAAGAAAATAAATAGAACATATACCTATACAAATTATTCCAAATTCTCGCATTAATTTTGAAGCCAGTACAAACTTCTACATCTTCTTCATCACATTTTGATTTTGATGATTCACATTCTAGTAGCTTATAATACTGATCTAATCTCTCCTTATAAAAACTAATATCTCCATCATCATTAGCTTGTTTTATATCTGGCTCATTTAACTTACGTCTTTGTGTTTTATTGCTCACTGATCGCTCACTCGGTTCATAATCGCAATCATCATTATCTTCGAAATCAGAAGGAAAATACTCACTCCCTGATGATTCACCTTTATCTTCAATTGATCTGGAAGTACTTTCACTTATCTTCAATTTCTTTGCTTTGGAAGTGCTATCTTCTTTCTTAGATTTTCGTTTATTATTAAGTTTAAGTTGAATTTTACTAGCTGCATTCTTGCTTTTCTCACTAACACTAAACAGAGCGCTTATATTTCAATTTCTTTTTTAACTCCTCTTGATTTTTAATGTATTTATCAATATCTAATGTTGTTGTATCAGTGGTGGAATGTGTTGTTTTATCAGACTCTTGTTCAGATAATTCACCATCTTCTTTACCTTTCTTATTAAAGATTTCGATTTCAGTTAATGCTTGCCCTTCTAAAACTGTTTGATCCCGACTCCAGACATTAATATTTTCGATACACTTCAATTCATTCTATGACAGTAATTTCAAAAAGTGGTAATGGTAAATTAATCTTTCATCAAGAATACTTACGAGATCATTTGCAGATAGAGATTTTAAAGTACATGTTTCTTGTTCATGCATTTTCGATAAACACTGTTGTACCCTATTACACTAATTATCCTTAACCACTTAATTGTCAGGTTAACGATCTATGCTAAATGAAATGATAGTTAAGTTAAAAATGCAGTAAAACAAGGTGGATGTTTAAATAAACTGTCTTTTTTACATTATTGTACTAAATGAATAGAAAAAGAATTAACCTAACCTTCCACACTTATGTTTACATCAAATTTCACAACAAAACACACAAAACTAAAATCCCAATATTTTCAAATACCTAATAGTTGGATATACAAAATGAACGCACACGAGCTAGAGTTAGATATGTCATAAAAAGGCTAGATAAAATACTAAAATTATTTAACATTGTTTAACGATAATCGTGGGATAAATTCATAACACGATTTTCAGTGTGACGGTAATAAGTTCAGCGGCATTGTCGTTGAAAATTGCGTCAACCAAATTCACCTTATTTTGTTTTTCTTATTACAAAATACAATTAAGTGGTTGTAAGTTTTATGACCATTGTCACTATTATGGCATAATATCTATATTGAAACTTATGATTGATACAATACTACACTTTTCGTATTTTAACTTTTCCCATAAACCAAGGGAACCTCGTTCTCTCGCGACTTCTAGACGAATAATATTGGGAGAAACATGAGCAGATGGTACTATTATTCATGGTGTACCACCTATACAGGCAACGCCGACTAGATAGGCCACTTCTTAAGACAAGCCTTAAGCTTTAGGGAGGGAATACTTCGAGAACTAGAAGTTGCTTACTTCAGTGTTTCATGGGATACCTCGCCACGTTACGTACTTCCACTCCATGTCACAGGCCTGAATATATAGTCGGTCTTGGTATGGGCTATGGGTATGTAAAGATTCTCGTAGAAAGTTTAAGGGAGAAGTGAATTTAGGATCACGCCCACTATTCTCACGTTCTCTGACGTTGGACGGGAAAATAGGAATGCAGAAGTAGCTGTGGATAAATCTAACTTTCCTTCAAAAAAACTATTTGACAACAATGTATCTCCCACAAGGTAGTGCCTTTGTTTGAATACTTTTTTCTCCAACCCTATACAAGAATGTGGTTAATAATTAAAAGAAAGAAAGTTCTTTTGATGATTACTTTAATCCATATTTGGGCATATTTAGTATTTTCTTTATGCAACTGAAATATTGATGATATTGTAAAGTGGATATCACGCTTATTCGTGATTAAACTACTCCATTAATATATTTAATAGAACTTTTAATTTGCATCACTATTATCATAATTGGTAATCATACTCGTAACCTAATCATGTATGAGAAAAAAAAAGTAAAACATAGATCTACCACTTTACCATAATTTATTTTTCCTTAGACAAAGTGTAAACTAACATTAAAGGCCTTAAAAATACACAATCCTTGTGATACTACTATAATCATATTATTATCGTATTACTATTATTATTATTATTCTTATTATGTTGTCGACATTTATATAAAACGTACAAAATCTATTAAATAACTACAAACACTTTTAATGCAAATAAATAGTATCAAGCTTATTCACCATTGTCTTTATACAGTCTGACTTTGAATCACAATTAATCTAAACCATTCTGAATGAAACAAAAGTGATGTTTGCCCTGTATTATTTTTGTTAGGTGGAGAGATTTTGTGTAAATAGTATCATCTAATATTTGCCGTATGTACATTAATTGGATTTTAAATAGATAAATTACCGTTCGGGAATAATTTTTTTTATTGTTCCTTACATGTTTTATAATTTTTTTACCACTCCAAAGTAGTATATCTCTATCACAAAAACTATATTATAGAATTGAGTAAAAGCAAAAAATATGCATATGCAATAAATTTACATATTGCTTAAGTAGATTAATATTCGTCAAAGAGCATAAAAAAATTGGAAGTATTAAAACAACCAAAAATAAAAAAACAAAAGAAAACAACCAAAAAACCTTTGGAGATATCAGGTGTAAAATGATAATGAAATTAGAAGCAGAAATATCTACTTACTTTTTTTTTGTGTGAGTCGTTCAAATTTAATGCATAGATTCCCGAATTTATTAAATGTAAATCCAATCTGAAATGTATGAATATTTAAAAATGGTTTTAAATTTTTGTTCTCAAATTTAAACGACTCGTTTTTTGGAAAGTAGATCAAAGAATAACGAATATCAAAATGACAAAATAATAAATATATTTCTCTGAAGCGTAGTGCCTTTATAGAAATATAAAAATACTCTTAGTAAATAAAGTGTTATATAATAATCTAAATAATAATAATAAAAAAAAAACGCAAATACAGCCCAGCAAGTAAGTAGTGTAAGAAAATACTATATTTTTTGATCAATAAACATTCTGTAAAGTTAAAAGGAAACTGTATTTATCATTAAATCAATAAAATTGATTACACATTAAAAAAATAGTTTTAACGTTGTTGGATAACAATGTTGCAAAAAAAAGAAATAATACATCACATATACTGGGTTACATATTTTCACAACTACAAAATCACTATATCCCACCTTGTCGCGCGTGGCGTCCTGGTGCTTTACAAAGTAACACACCCCTTTCTCATTATTTTATTAATTAACGACCTAAATATTATGTCAATGTTTGTTGCGTTGTTTAAACAATGTCCTCTAGTAGTAGTATGTTTAATAATGGCTTGTTTTTTTCTCATTTTCATTATCGCATATTCACCCGAGCGGAAGATCGAAACATGATAAACACGATCGGTCAAAAGTTACATATCAGCGAGAGAGCCAGTTCAATTGCGGCTTTCGTTGTGGTTCGGACGCTTTGAGTTGGTGGCCACCTTTCGGGGGATTGCTAGCCTCCTAGTAGGGAAAATTGCAAAACATACCATTAATTTTGAAACCCTCTGCTAGTTATAAAAGCTTATTCGATATTAATTAAAGCTGCAACATGGTTATTTGTATAATAAAGTAAATACAGCTGCACCTCACTTAACGACCTCCCTGTTTAATACAGTCATTAGCTCACAATAATACATTGCGAAATAGTAATAAAAAGTGTGTTTTAATTGCGTCATAAATGACTCTATAAGTTACAGATCAAATAAATAAATCATTCGCTTAGAAACCAATTTGCTTAGCGACGTAGCGATACGAAAGGAACGGCGTTAAGTGAGAACTTAAGAGTTAAAATCACTAGCTAATTCTTCACATGGAAAAAATCGAAAATAATATTAATAACAACATAAAAAAGAAAAATACTTATATTCAGTAAATATTTATCCAGAAAATACATTTCAAAATTTCAATGAAAAAAAAAGTGCTATGGTTACCATAAAATTTTAAATTATGTGCCAAAAATTAAAGATACAGAAACTAAAACCATATACAATTGCAACCGCAAAGTGAATTTATAAAGATTTTGAAGGTACTGTATGTAAGTAAATGATGTTAATTAATGCTACTATAAATTGTAACTCACATTATGATGGTAGCATTGTAACCTTAATTATAACGATTTAATGAAGAAAGCAGATGTTTCTTAGAAAGTGCTGCATGCGGTACTTAAAATGAACATAAAATAAAACATAATGCGTAAAATAAAAGTCTAAAGGAATAAACTTAAGCAACTGCAATTAAGTAGTTTTAAATATATAGGGTGATTATAGAATACATAATAAAAAAAATAGTTCTTTTTTTAATAAAATACGGTATATAATATTAGTTTTTTTTCTAATTTATTAATTTCATTTAAAGTAAATTTGTCCCAGATATCTAATAGAAAAAACAATACATTATACCTATTTATTATTTATGTTAATTAGTAATGTAATCAATAGTGTTCAGGATTTTAATTACCTTATCTTCATATTTGCAACATTCGTTAACAAGTTTTTGTTTAATATGAAGTTTGTATACAAAGTATAGCAGAGTGCACAGAAAGGAAAAGGATTGAATTTTATTAATTAAAACATTCTTTTTTAATACCCTGTATATTCAAAAGCACTTCAGATTTGTGACTCCATAAAATACATCGAAAAACTTAACAAAATGAGATACTGCCAAATTACTGTACATCTTGCACACCACGCATACTTATTATACTAGTCACTTAATATTGTGTTCATGTAAAAAGAATGAAAAAGGAATTTCTCTTCTGTCCAATATATATTATATTTATTTATAGGATCTCTGTGCTACACGTTTCGCTCATTTAATGAGCATGATCAGGCCCTACTACCATTTTAATTATAAATTTTATCTTCTAGGGCTTGAAGATGCTCATTAAATGAGCGAAACATGTAGAAGAAAAATCCTTTAAATAAATATAATAAAACTGGACAGAACAAAACTTCTTTTCCATTGTATTTACATATCAAATATTTTTTATCGAGCTTTTTCTAAAGAATGTTAATGTAGGAAGAATACAAGATTGAGTAACTATATATTATGGCAAAGTCTCTTGGTCAAAGCCTTTTCAAACAAACACATGATGTATGTTACCAAGATATACATAAAAGCCAAAACTGTTAATAACAAAGCAGAAGTATTGTTAATTCCATAATAGTTGCATGCAGAAACAACAAAGAATAACTATTTACCTTCTGCCATAGAGAAAGAGCAAGAAACAGAAATAGAAAATTATTAGTACATATTAAAGACATACAATTTTTTGTATTATAACAGTGGCACTGTATGTAGAATTAACAAATATTGATAGGTTTTACATTCCTTAACAACAATAGAAGAAAAGTTAACAATTTGGAAAATTTCACTTAACAATACTAAAACTTCCTATATAAAAAGGTTGGCTTTCCAAGTTTTCTTTAATCTAGTTTGCCAACATAATTTTGCGATATCTATTTATTTTTAATACAGTGACACAAATATATTGAAACAAAACTTATACATACCAGTTTTTTGTCAATTTTGGTCTTTATATCCTTGGCTAATGTGAAGAATGCTTCTTCAACTCTTATACTTGCTTTTGCACTTGTTTCGAAGAATTTTATACCATACTCAACAGCAAGCTGTTCCCCTCTCTCCTTTGAAACCTGCCTTTTTTCCTCCAACTCGCATTTGTTACCCAAAAGCATCCTTTCAACATCAGCGGACGCATTCTCTTCAATATTCCTTATCCAGTTCTTTATGTTTTCGAAACTTTTTTCATTTGTAATATCGTACACCAGCATGATGCCCATTGCTCCTCTGTAATATGCTGTTGTGATTGTACGGAATCTTTCCTGTCCTGCTGTGTCCCTAAATTGGTACTTGCAGTCAATAAACATGATTTTTGAAAAATATAACATAAATTACCATATTTGTAATTTAATTTTTTTGCCATCTAATTCTATTGTTCTAATTTTAAAATCGATACCTAAAAATTAAATTTATTATATTGATATTTCCATAATAATCTATCACTGACATTATAAATAACATAAAAAGGTGTAGGTGTGGTTATATATATTTCATTTAAGGGCATACAAAATATATAAAAATACACCCACATACGACGAGATAATGGTATAGTTGTAATAAATCTGCTAATAACGAAAAAACCAGATAGTATAATTTATATCACAAAAGCATTGCCAGTTATGTACAATAATTTCTGTGACTCACCTATTGTAGAAATGAAAGTAGTGTTGAAGGCATCTTCAGAGAACCTAAAGAGAACACAAGTTTTTCCTACCCCGGAATCACCGATCAACAATAATTTAAACAAATAATCATATGTTCTTGCCATTTTTAATACACTGCCACTATTTTCTGTTGAGATTTTTTATTTTTGACACAAATTCTTCCAAATATTAACAAACTAACAAGTGGGAAACAAAATACCCTAGATATTGAAGTTGGCCTCAGAATTACATTTGATTATATAAAATTCCAAAATGCTTGTGCATAGCGAAACATTCTCAATGTAAACAAGAGTTTATAAATATCTTCGTTTCACATAAATTTCCTTAACATAGGTGTTATGCGTTCGATAAATAATCGTAACGTGGAAGTATTAAAATTATCCATAGATGAAACGCACCTCCAATAGAATTGAAATATCACTAAATTTCTACAAACTTCATGATAATTTAGACGTCAGATAGATAACCTATAAAAATTTGCTTATTTTTTTTGTGAAAAAAAAATCAAATTGTAAACATTTAAGATCTTTGAATGAAATGGCGGCAATAGATCGAGTTCGAATTATGGTATTGGGTGATTCTGGCGTTGGAAAAACTTCTTTCGTACATTTAGCTGCTAACAATGAACCAGTTAGAGCGCCAGGTTGGACAATTGGATGCTCCATTGAAGTAAAATTACATGAATACAAGGAAGGTACACCTGGACAAACAACTTATTTTGTCGAATTATGGGATGTCGGTGGTAGCAGAAACCATCGCAATACAAGACATGTTTTTTATAACCCATGCCATGGAGTTATTCTAGTGCACGCGGATTTAACTAATAGTAAATCAGAATCTAATTTAAGGAAGTGGTTGCTAGAATTGATCAACTGTGACGCAAATAACGGATACCAGGAAAATGTCAATGAAAACCTAGACGATGAAAATCTAGTTGGATCTACTCAAATTCCGATCTTGTTCATTGGAACTAAATTAGATTTGGCTGATGACAAACCACTGAGTCGCAGAAGTAAATTGGCAACACAATTCAACGCTGAAGAAATCCTATTAGATTGCAGGCAAACAAGATATTTAGCTGCTGGTACAACTAGTGCTGTGAAATTATCAAGATTTTACGATAAGGTGATTGAGAGACGATATCATACCTGCGCGACAAGTCCATATTCTGAAAGGTTTAATTCAACAATACCAATATTGCCCTCAAAATTTTATTCCTCTATGCATCAAGATTAAATTACAGAATAATATAATTGATTGTTTTCAGTTAAGTATTATTTTTACATATACATGTTCTTTGAATATATTTTCACAATTGCAATGAGTTATTATATTTTTAATGCCTTTACATTCTCTTTCATGTTATTGATTTGAGCTGAAGATAGTCTTACTATAGGATCTCTTGGAGGGCCGAAATCAAATGGTGTGAATAAATTCATTGCTTCCTTCATTGTTTGAACCCAAGTTCCTATGGATTAAAGTATAGCATATACATTTTAATACAAAATTTTTAAAACTACATACCATATTTGCTTATACATTCAACCGCTTTTGTTAATTTTTCCTGCAATGATTTTGCTTCTAATTCCTTCCCATTGAGTGTATTTTCATGTATTTTTACTCCTAATTGTGGAAAAATATTAAAAGTGGTAGCTATGGATGAATCAAAACCTTGTTTATATGCCTCGAACATCAACTATAGGAAGATAATATAATTAACTTCATTCATGTAAAATGAAAATAATTCTTACTGTGTCAGCTCCCAAGGAGACTGTAAACTTCTTGTTATGTGCTCTTACAGCTTCTAGACCTTCTTCTAAGATCTGGGAAGTAAATTTTATACCCACAAAATTTGGAATCTCATCATCTATTTCTCTTAGAAATTCGCCCATGTGAACTAAAACATAAATAGGGAAACTTTCACCTATGATGATATAAGCTGTTGTTCATTTGGACATTAAAAAAAACCGTTTTTACAATTGATTAGGGCGAAATTTAAACCCATATAATTGCTGTTCTAATAAATAAATTTTTCCCACAATTATTTCAGTAACTTCAACGTTGAAGCATAAAATTACCTATGATTTTTTATTACATTAATAGGTATTTTGTTATCTTTATGTGGAAGTTACTAAAAATAATGGCGGGAGATTTAAATTTTATTATTAGAGTAAGTAATATTAATTAGAATTTAGCTATACATGATTAATTAAATTTAGTGTTATAATCTGCGCAGACAGTTGTTCGTAAATTGATAAAATGTTTCTGCATAAAAATGATTTTTATTATCACTTACTGTTAACATTGGTGAACATGGGGATGTGATAGTACAATAGCGGTGTATTTGGTGCTGCTTTTGCGACGATTTTCAAATAATGAATTAATTCATTTATTGTTGATGGTTTAAAATATAATTCTGGCAGGCATAATATTGAATCCGCTCCAATGCTTTCAGCATGTCTAGCCTATGGGTGTGATTAATAAAATACGAATAGTAAAATATTCAAGTGTTACACCCCTAATAGCCAAATTTAAATTTCCCGCCATAATTTTTAGTGAATTCAAGCTAAAGGCATTAAAATCACTATAATGGTGGATAATTTTATGTTTCAACGTTGAAGTTACTAAGAATAATTGCGGGAAATTTAAATATGGCTATTAGAGACTAAATTAAATTAAAATTGGTTTTACCAATTCTAGAACATCAGGCAAAGGTGCGCCTCCCACTTGCAGCATTATATGAAGGTTTGTTGTCTGCTTTATTTCCATCCATTTTTCAGCGACAATTTTTCTTTCTTGGATGCTTTGTGAAGTCCCTTCACCAGTGGTTCCGTTAACTTCGCAATTTAAGTAAGTTTTGTGATTAGAACATATTTTTAAATATCATGCTTTAAAAGTTTTGTATTAAAACTTTTTCATTCAATACAGTTTTCACTAGAACACATGGACCCACTCTTTGAACATTTGTTCTTAATAATTATTATTTTCCGAAAATTTCATGTTGGCCGTTTTTAACAATTGCTATACGCAACCATTTATACATTGTTGTAAATCATGATCTTTAGGTGTGTTCGTTTGCTGCATAGAATATGTTCCACACAAGGTGCCAGCCAACAAGATCTTATGTTCGCTTGCAAAAAAATCAGAAAGTGCAACTTGTATTGTGTTCGTCAACCAGTTGGGATAAAATCATAGGATAAAATCATAGGATAAAATCAACTGAGTTCTATTCCAGGTTTTCTGATGACGTAAATATATGAGCTCGGTCAGTGGCGGCTGGTGTATACGCCACAGGCGTGGCCAATACAAATGATTGAAGTTCGTGTGCTATCGCCCGAAATACGAACATGTTACGAACTTATACGAAGAAATTAGATCATTGTAGTAATGGCCCTTGTAAAATGGAAGCACCAGCCGCCGCTGAGCTCAGTTATTGAACATATAGTAGTGCAAACTAGTGCAATGCAAACGAAGACACCTTTACAATTAACTGTAAATCTGCTAAAATTGTATTAAGATACTCCGTTTCCCTTAGTATTTTTAATTATGTCATTTAATTCGTATAATGCACTTTGTAATCATGTCAGAAGGTTATTAATATGATAAAATATTTCCCTAATAGACAAATTTAAATTTTCCGCCACTATTTTTAGTAACTTCAACGTAAAGACAT
The DNA here is from genome assembly GCA_004143645.1 of Protaetia brevitarsis. Taxonomy (NCBI): domain Eukaryota; kingdom Metazoa; phylum Arthropoda; class Insecta; order Coleoptera; family Scarabaeidae; genus Protaetia; species Protaetia brevitarsis. The sequence continues at coordinate 2,027,432 of RXPK01000126.1, forward strand.
TAAAATAACTATCGATGTAATACAAAATAGTAGGTAATTTTATGTTTCAACGTTGATGTTACTAAGAATAATTGCAACTTAAATTTGGCTAGGTGGGTTGTTGACAATCGACTTAACAATAACATTAAATTGTTGCATTGACTACTGCGTTATAGAGGTAATATGACCAATTAAAGAAAATCCGCAAAATGTCCCGTTCAAGAATAATTGCAAACATACATAAGTACCCTAGTAGCAAAATTTAAATTCCCGCAATTATTTTTAGTAACTTCAACATTGAAAAACGAAATTACCAATGATTTTGTATTAAATTACTAGTTACTTTGATGGCTTTCTGTTTAAGTTACTAAAAATAATTGTGGGAAATTTAAATTTTGCTACTAGGATAGGTATATTTATTGTCGTTTATGTGAAAATACATACTCGGAAAAAAAAATTATATTAGTTTCTATATATAAAATTTAAAAATTATGAATAACACCATTAAATCATGTATCATATATCACATTACCTGTGCTATAGAAGTTAAGAGCTATGCGCCATATGCTAGAGCGCCGTTTTCAGACTTTTCAACAATTCTGTATGTATAAACGAACGAAAAAGGCTTTGTGGCCTTGATATAAATAATTGATTAGATTGAAATTTTAAGCAATAATACTTACCCAATACACCTTCAAGTCCATTAATTTTTAAATACTGCGCATATTTCGGTATTATTTCCAAGTTAATCGATCTGGAACTTGTTAAAAAGAAAATATTTTAAGTATAAATAGTTTAGTTGGTACCAAAAGACTATGTATATCACTAGGTATACCATACCTATCACTGCTAAAAGGAGTAAATACAGGCACTAGCGGTCCTCTGAAACTGAATTTTACCTAAAAACAGAAATATATGATGCTTGAAACTACATAAGTTGAAGGAAAAAATTAAATCAATTAATGTACTGCAACGAACCATTTTGTTTATAATGCAAAACCATACAAAGATTTTTTGGTCATATCATTCAGACAAAATGATATTTAAGCAACTTGAATGATAAGAAACAAATGTTTAGATATGGATATGCAAAAATATCATCTGTATATAATTTTTACAGATTAAGCCTCGTGTAGTACCTTTTAGGTGGAGCACGGCGTTGGGATGATTTGTAATTATTTAGTTTTTTATAAATAAAGTGTATAATTTATACGGCATTTTTATTATGTAAGGCAATTCTAAATGGTACAGAGCTTTTATCGATACAAATTAAAATATATTCTAATGATTATTAATTAATGAATATCATTTTTACAATAATGTGCAGTAATTCCTGATAAAGCAAGCATAATAATAGCAAAAGAAATAGATGAATTAGGTATGTATACTTTAAAATTAGGCATAGCTGTTTTCACTGAAGGTTAAAATTTCCGTAATAAATCGTAGATACGTTCAACACATAACCAAAACATAACACCTCGAAAGTTATAAAAAAATATCCTTCGGAACTAGTGGTGGGCAATGTGGTCATAATCTAATAACGAAAAAGGCATCTCGCGATTATTGGCGATCATTTATCTCATGCGATCATTCGAGAATTAGATTATGACGTAAAGATTATTAATGATCATCGATTATGAATAGATAATTCGATTATAATAATATATATCCTACGATATTGCAACGCTGAACACAAATGATGAATGATTATTCAATTACATAAGTATTATAAAATCATTCGATTATGCCTATCACTAGTTGGAACTTTATTAGGGCTATTATTTCTTTAGCTTGGTGATCCTGAAGTTTATAAAACTACCTAACTTCAAAAGTACACTGTCAGTATTATGACAGGTTGACATTGACAGTTGTCCTTTGTAGGTTGTAGTTATGCTGTGCTTACGTAGTTTTTAATTTGTAGATTTTATTTTTAAACTATCTTAATACAAAATAATGGTGCTGAAGAAATCTCGTGGTTACCAAGATATAGAAGGATCATCTAGTGAAGCAAGAAATGGATTACCAGATCCAGATACTACAGTTACCCAAGAAATTGAGATGGCCTCAATGTCTGTTGTTCCTGATGGTAGATTATTTTCTTTCATTAATAACTAATACTTACTTAAAGAATATTTCTTATAGATACATTCACTGTAACTCAAGCTGTAAATGCTCTTGGATTTGGCTGGTTTCAAGTCAAATTATCTTTATGGACCGGTTTGTGTTGGATGGCAGATAGTATGGAGATGACCATATTGTCTATATTATCACCAGCTTTACACTGTCACTGGCACATTTCAAGGTATCAACAGGCTTTAACAACAACCGTAGTATTTTTAGGTATGATGTTATCATCAACATTTTGGGGTAATTTGAGTGATAGATATGGCCGTAAACATGTATGTTATGCAAGCTTGTAATTCTAAACAGAGTATTAGAGTATTGTTTGCTTTAGGCACTTTCATTATGTGCTGGTTTATTGTTTTATTATGGTCTCCTAAGTGCTATTGCACCCAGTTTTATGTGGCTATTACTGTTGAGGGGATTTAGTGGGATTTGCAATTGGTTGTACCCCACAATCGTAAGTACAAAGATCTTTTCTCCTCATTTATGTTTTTGATTTCTTTGTTTTTAATTTTTATAGTGTTACGCTTTATGCTGAATTTTTACCAACAAAACAAAGGGCTAAGTGTGTTGTTTTATTGGATGTGAGTTTTATGTTTTGCTTTTTTGTGATGTTCTGTTAAATTTATTGAAATGATTTTAGTGTTTTTGGGCATTGGGGGCATGTTTTGAGGTGTTTCTTGCTTTGATCATTATGCCAACATTAGGTTGGCAGTGGTTGTTAGCATTATCTACAGGTCCTTTACTTGCTTTTGCTCTTGTGTGTCCTGTAAGTAATTGTTTTGTTTAGTATTTTGAATTTTCAGTCACGTTTTTAATTTTTATACACTCTTAGTGGTTACCTGAATCAGCTAGGTTTCATGTTGCAAGCGGCCAAACAGAAAAGGCTTTAGAAACTTTAGAAAAAATTGCAAAAGATAATGGAAAGCCAATGTTATTAGGAAGGTTGGTAGTCGATGATGCAACAGGAATATCGCCACACAGAGGTCGTTTTCGAGACTTACTGGTACCTTCTCTAAGACTAACATCTCTATTACTGTGGTTTATTTGGTAAAGTCAATATTTTTTTTTTGTAAATTGACTGCAATTTAGAATTTGCAGGATGTCTTGTGCATTTTGTTATTACGGACTGGTTTTAATGACAACAGAATTGTTTGAGTCATCTCAATTAGGCTGTACTTTAAGTGAGATACCACACGAGGCTGTAGAAACTTGCGCAGCAGACTGTCGACAGTTACAAACGACAGATTATATGGATTTATTATGGACAACTTTAGCAGAGTTTCCAGGTATTTTCCCAACAAATCTAAAATAGCCACCAAGTTAATTTCACAACATCTTGTTTTAAGTATATTTGCTACTATTATGATTATTGAAAAATTTGGCCGAAAGAAAACAATGGCTGTCCAATTTGTTATCTATGCTGTGTGTTGTTCTCTTTTAATGATATGTACTTATAAGTATGTGGGAAAAAAATTCTAAGATTCTATGGTTAAAGTTAACGCAATTTTTTGTTTTAGACGAGCTTATTTGACGGCAATGTTATTTTTTGCCAGGGGTATAATAGCAGGTGTATTCCAAGCTGCTTATGTATATACTCCAGAAGTGTATCCTACTTCTTTACGAGCTGTAGGAGTAGGTTCTTGTAGCGCAATGGCACGATTAGGAGCAATGATTACGCCATATGTGGCACAGGTATAGCAGTTTTAATATTTATGTACATACAAAGCGATTGTCTTTACAGCACATGATGTTGTCTTCAACCAACACGCCATTGTTTTTCCTTCCTTCTGCATCTTCTATAGACACTTGTCTGTTTGCTACCGCTTCCTTTAGGTCCTGTACAGTTGTTCGTCGAAGTGGTCGTCTTTTACGCCTTTCTTTTTACTGCCAGTTCTTTTTCAACCATCTCCATCTTCCAATTATATCAGTCTTTTTCAACCATCTCCATCTTCTAACTATATCAGTCTTTTTCATTCCACTCAGAACCATTATTTTGATTACAATTGGTTCTTGGAAACTTAATTATTAACAACAACAAAAAAACAGCTATTTTACTACACTTATGTTTTTTTCCACTGTTTTAGAAGTTGTTATAAAACGTTTTGAAAGGACCCAATTTTGCTGCTGCCCAGAGGTTGTTCCCTAAGTTCATGTCTTTTTTTTTAATTCGAAGTTTCAATCACAATGTGATTCTTTCTGTTTGGTATGTTGCACACTTTGTATAATTCAATTTTCCGTTTGACCATATTATAGTATTTAGCTGTTGCATAGCTTTACACCCCTGATTTTTCTGTGAATTATGTCCTGGCATTTTAGCATATATTAAGAACGAAGATATTTAAATTCTTCATATATCATTGTTCGACTCTCAATTTCTAATTAACCCGTATTTGCATCTACTGCAAGGTACTCTTTCTTCTCTTTATACATTTCCAGACGCCAGGACTCATTTCTTACTTAAGTTTCGTTGTCGTGTAAGCTCACTCCTCTTTATCAACGGCTATGACAACCTGATCGTCTGCATATCATTACTCTACATTCCCATATGTGAGCAATTTTGTGTTCAACGTTGGATAATATATTCTTATTTATTCTATTAATACTTGATTTCCTATTTTATTTATTCCTGTCCTAGTATTAAAGTCCCCCAACATTATAATTTGTTTCCTTTTATCGATTTTTGATCAAAAAAACTTCGCTTAAACTTAAGTTTTAATATTTGCTATGGTAAAATTATACTAACCTTTAATGTAATTACTAGGTGCTCTTAAAGTCTTCAGTCTCATTTGCCACTGTAATATATGCCGTCTTTGCTCTCCTAGCAGCGGTGGCATGCTTATTACTGCCTATTGAAACAAGAGGACAAGAATTGAGTGAGAATGTGCATGAAAATCGAAATAAGAGTGCTAAAGAAGAGTGTGATACAAGTTAGTGATTTTATAATGAATTATAATAGATATTAAAACCGATTCTCACATCCCATAGGAAATGGGAACCAAACCTAATTGCGATTCTGGATGAAAGTGTTCTTTGTGGATAAAGAATAATTTTGAAAAAAAAACATAGATTTAACAAAGAGAATATTGACCTAACACATAATTTTATTTTCGTAATAATTCTAGTCATAGCGTCTTCCATTTAGGTATTAATTTAATTAATATTTCAAGCTTATTCTGTACGTATGGTCATAAACTTTTGATTATGACATACACAATAGCTTTTAAATGTTAAAGCTACTCATTTTCAGAAAAATACCTTGACAATTCTCTCGTAATGCAGGTTGTGTAAAATTTTAATGCCTGAAAAGGTATTAAAATAAATCTTTATATTTTTATAATGTGCTTATCTTTATAGTTTTTATTATATAGGGTGCAGCACTCTTACTTCTTTATTACTCGAGCTGCATTCTAGTTAACAGTTTTATATTTTGGGAATGTAATATAACGTTAATTGTTATTATACACCTTTAGGAGATATAGGGCGTTATACTGGGTGTTCCAAAAAACAGGTGCCACAGTACTAACAATTTATTTCGTCGAATGAAACACTTGTATGTTTTTATAATACGAAAAATCTCTAATCACACTCCATTCCTACTCAGATTATAAAAATAATGTATGTAATGGTATTTTTGATCAGTTTCTGTTCAAAAATCGCATATCCCAAAGAAAGTATTTCTTTGTCGAAACGCTTTCAAATTTAGCAACAAAATTTATTGTGAGAGAGTTGATAGTACAGGTTGGCACACATGTTACGTACCTTAGTATTTTGACGTTTCGAATGAATGAGTCTTTTTCTGTAATTTTCTTTCTAGTTTAATATCTGTTTATCAATAATAAGTGCAATGGAGACACCAGTTCATCTTAGTAAGGTTGCACAGTAGCTTAATGACTATTTATTGCACATCTGTCATATCGAATATAGTGTCCCAACCTTTAGTGACTTTTATGCCTGTGTAGTGCATAAACAAGCGCTTTGAAGTAATGAGTGTTTCCGGACGGAGGCGCAAAAAATTGTTTTTGTCACCGGATATTAGAAAATGTAGAAGTGAGCAGAATTCAACTTTGCAGTAATCCATTTGCCTCACTTCTAGCTATGATACAGGGTATTCCATTAAAAAAAAATCAGGAAAGGTCGTTTTAAAAATGGTAAATTCAATACGTTTCTGATGACCATCGCGAAAAAAAATTATTGATATCTTCACCTAATCTTAGCCAATCCATACAACAAATTTTATGATTAAATTTGAAAAAGTAATGAGGTATGGATACTAAAAGTATGGGATAGGGATTTTTTTTGACAGAAACAGTTAAGCTCGATTTACATTATACTTTTTTCGTCTAGAAATGTATGACTATTTTCTAAACTAGATCGAGTTGGATAATGTAAATCAGAAAATTCCATCCAAGTTCGTATATTAGAAACTAATTTTCAAACTACATCCGGCCCTAGTTTTTCATGCAAGTTTCATACTAGACATACACACTAGAACAATTTTCCGAACTACCAACTACAAAAAAAAAAGTATTTGTCACTTATGCGATCACTAACCTCAAAAATGAAACCGCTATTTCTTAAATGTTGGTATACACGTTCCCCTTCCCTACTTGCGCATGCGTAGAGAATGTATTCAGCATAGCTTCTGTTTAAATAGAAGCGGAAAATTCTAGCTGAAATTGGTATGCAATCTAGTTCAGAATTTTTTATAGACGAAAACAGTGTAATGTAAATCAAGCTTTAAATCATATAACAAATTAGTTTCATAATCTAGGTAAGAATCGAGTGCGATTAGCAATTCTTTATAATGGAAAAATATACAGTGCGCTTCATTAAAAATAAAACGTTTCACCTTTTTTTATGAAACATTTAATATATCAAAGTATATTTTCTAAAGGTGCATAATTAATAACAGTAAATATTATACCATCCTCAAAATATCAAATTGCTATTTAAGCTAAAGCTTCAAGTAATAAAATAAGCTGCACATACCATTGCTGTATATGCATTTACTCAAGGCTGTTTTTTTCCACTATGCATTTGATACAACTTAAACCGACAATACTACGCTAATATGCTGGGAGTAATATAACTGTTTACTTTGTTTTACAACTGCATCAGTATTAGTTTTTATGGCACTAAACCAAAGTTATATTTATTTTTAAGTATTTAATTTTAGACTTTCTGATTGTGAATCTATTTAAACTTAATTTATTTAATTTTTTTTTATTTTATACTTAGATAGCGTTTACTACATTTATATCATATCTATATTATGGTGTTGGTACTTAACATATATTTTATTTTCGTTGATTTATAAATGAAATGTGCAACTATATACTATATTTATAAATAATATATTTATATACATTTATACTTCGTCTGTTTTATTTCATAATATGCTAACATAAAAAATTAAATAATTTGTAATCCTTTAACGCCTTCCTCTATACCTTTAATGTCCTCAGGAAGTAACCGGGGTACAGGATGCTTTGGTGGTCCAACATTGAATGGCGTAAACAAAGACATTGCTTCCTTTATGGATTGTGTTTTGAATTTTCCGTACTTTGTTATGCACTGGTATAATTTATTTAACTTTTGTTGAAGTTCTTCTGCTTCTCTGATTTTACCACTGAAGGCATATTTATGTATTTTCGTTCCGAATTGCGGAAAAATATTAAGTGATGTACTAATTATGGAGTTAAAACCAAGCTCATAGGCCTTTGTCATATACTAAACAAGAATAACACTAGATTATATGGCGTATTAGGAAGACAAAGCATATTTACCATTTCTGTGCCCAAAAAGATGACAAATTTTTTATTTTGTGCATTTAATGCCTCTACGCTTTCATCAAAGTCTTCAGATGTGAATTTTATACCAACAAATGTGGGTATTTTCTCCTGATGTATTCCTCTTAGAAATTGACCCATATGAACTTTTATGTTTGTATATCATTAAATTAAAATCCACAGTTTCGAGAATGTTAGTACTTACTGTGGACATTAGTAAAATGTGGTATGTGGTAATACAGTAATGGTGTACATGGTGCTGCTTCTCCAACCATAGTTAAATAATTTATTAATTCATTAGCTGTTGTTGGTTTGTAATATAATTCTGGTAGACATAAGAGTGAGTCTACCCCAACCTTTTGAGCATGTTTAGCCTGTATTTGTATATATAAAAATAAGTACTTTAAAAATAGAAAAATAGTTTGGCGACATATTGGACATAATACAGAAAATCACTAGGACGTTAAAGAATCGAAGTGTATTTTTTTCTTTACCAAATCTAAGACATCTGGCAAGGGAGCTCCCCCAACTTGAACCATGACGTGTTGATTTGTTATTCTCTTTGCTTCCATCCATTTTTCAGTTAAGATCTTTCTATCCTTAACGCTTTGTAACATTCCTTCTCCCGTAGTTCCATTAACTTTTTTTTTAATTAGAAGTTGCGTCAGTAATATACTAATATTAATTATTAATGGTCTGCTACGTTAGTTCAAGCACTAAGGAATAATCCCCACTTATGTATACACTTGGTTATAAGAAGAGATATATGGAGGTTATTTCTATGTTCTCAAACTAAAGTGGCCGGCCGCTGTTAATTATTGAAATATAATGGAATAGAGATTTGTTAGTGTGTATCTTCACACATACTTTTTTTTATTATTTATTCATGTGTACATACCCAACACTCCTTTAACGCCATTGTTGGCTAAGAATTTCGCATACCCCTGTATAATATTTAAATTTAACGACCTAGTGCTAAAATTCGTGTGTACTTGAAAATTCGGTTGCTATATTTAATTATAGTTACCTATCATTGTGGAATGGAGAAAATACTGGAGCAATGACACCTCTAAATGGAAACTTTACCTGGAAATTTTACATAATTATAGCGTTAAAATTTATTTAATACGACGAAATACACACCATTGCGATCGGAGACAGGCATTAACTAAAATTGTTTTCTGCTCAGCGATTAAACTGATAAAAATTTCTAGATAATTCTGCATATTAAAAATAATATGTTATTACATTAGATAATTTTATTTTTAATTTTATATATCAAAAATACAGGCTGACGATACATATTAGTGAGCCATGGTAAATAGTATTTATTTCTTCAGCATCCGCGTGCAACGCATTTATCTTTTTTTTTTTTAATAATGATCAATATATTCAAATTGAAAATTCAATTTGATTAGGAAAGGCGGGTTTGTTCAATTCATGTGATTGGTTCATGTATCCCAAACATTAATTCTGATTGGTTTAGGTGTTCTATCGCACTTACTCTAATTTACCGGAAAATAGATTTTATTCCGTTTTGTTTTGTCAAATTTAACCGGGAATTTTGAATTATAGGTTACGCTTGCAATTTGATTTTCTAATTAATTTTAATATGTAGGAATATGAAACATGAAAAATTATTAGATCGCAGCGATTTTAAGTTTGGGAGAATTAAATCACTGTTTTTACTTTCAATAAACTTTCCTACATAACCTATAACAGTGTACACAACATAACCTGTAAGCATTGATTTTTAATTAAAGATGATTTTCATCGTACTGTTGTGCCATTTTATCCTTATTTTTAAAGCAAATGCTTCTCTTAACGTAAGGTCATACAATAATGATTTTGTTGATGATTTTAATTGGTTTCAATATGTAGGCTCTTGAAAAATTTGCGGAAAACAGCAAAGGCCACACAAATAATTGGGCGGTTTTAGTGGATACGTCCCGTTTTTGGTTCAATTACCGTCATGTGGCCAACGTACTCTCCATATATCGTAGTGTAAAGCGTTTAGGAATACCTGACAGTCAAATTATTTTAATGATTGCTGACGATATGGCGTGCAATCCAAGAAATCCTCGACCAGCTACGGTATTCAATAATGCTAAACAGCATATTAATGTGTATGGCGATGATGTTGAAGTCGACTATAGAGGGTACGAGGTAACTGTTGAAAATTTTGTTCGTTTGTTAACTGGCAGATTACCACCCGAGACTCCTCGTTCTAAGCAATTGCTCACTGATGAAGGAAGTAACATTTTGATCTACTTGACTGGACATGGGGGTGATGGATTTTTGAAATTTCAAGATTCTGAAGAAATAACCAGTCAGGAGATGGCCGACGCTATTGAACAGATGTGGCAAAAACAAAGATATAATGAAATATTCTTTATGATTGATACCTGTCAGGCAGCGTCAATGTACGAGAAGTTTTATTCACCGAATATCTTGGCAGTTGGGAGTAGTTTGGTGGGGGAAGATTCATTATCAGTGAGTGAGATTATTTTACAATTTATTTTAATTGTAATATCTATTTGTTACAGCATCATGTAGATCCTGCTATTGGTGTTTATATTATCGATAGATACACCTTTTATGCTTTGGAATTCCTTGAAAGCGTAGGACCTAATACTAAGAGAACGATGGGAGAATTTGTAAATTGTTTTTAATATTAATTTGTATTTATTTTATTATTATGTTATTTACAGTTGCAAGTTTGTCCGAAGAGGGATTGCATTTCAACTGTAGGCGTACGTCGGGATTTATTCAAAAGAAATCCATACCAAGTCCCGATTACAGATTTCTTTGGATCGGTGAGGCCTGTTAAACTCTTAAAGAATATTTATAATGAAACAATGAATATAGTTACAACCATTGATGAACCAATTGAGCCTAAGATTAACTTTAGATATGTAGAGCCATTGTCATACCAATAATGTTTTTTTATTATTAAATTTTGTTATTGTTATTTATTGTAATTTCAGTATAATTATTTATAAAAGGTACATAAATGTTACAATATTATTTAATTAATCTTTATATAGTTTTATTGAAAAATATTCACAAAACTTGATTTATTCACACAAAAAGAATTAATAATTAGCTGGTAAGGGAGTTATTATGTGCTTTATGTCCCTAGTTTGAGTTTTCCTTAAAACGGCAGCCGCATGCGTCAACTGTATAGCACAGTCTGGATGTGCAGTTCCTGGTAGTTGAGTACATTCATGCTCAAAAATTGAAGCTAAGCCAGTAAGTAATTCGATGAAACCTAATTGTATGGCAGCTTTACGTAGTCTGTTCAATTCCTGAGGATAAAATTTATTTTAGTAATAAACCAACTACATTCAGTCATTTACAAAAGTCATTTACTATACAAAGGGTGCTATAGTGAAGAATGGAATTTCTTAATCAATAGTTGAATGTTTAAATAGGGTTTAAATTGAAGAAATAAACGTTTAGGGAGAGGAGGACCATTCAAACATTTACTTAAATTAATTGAAGTAAGTTTTTTTGTTAAATGTATTCTTTTAAGCAAGCTTCAATTGAAATTTTATTATCTCTTAATATTGAAATTGGAACATTGTGCTCAAATAAAATAGTTCCATGAAAACGAAGAGAGACGGTTATATTTTGAGTAACAATTTATTCCACCAATTATTAATAATTGAGGAAACTCTAACTTGATCAATATACCAAGAAGGAATCGAACTCTTGGTTTGTAAAAAATCAATCAAAAATATTTTCCGCATACTTTAGAAAAAAGTTAACGTAACTTTCCTGTATACGCTTTAGGGTCAATCTTTTATACACATTAGATCTTCTACCTCATTTTTCATAACGGATGATGCATTTCTTCTTAGCTTTCCCAGACAGTTAAGATTATTTCCAGTAATTCCGTGTCGAAACTGATATGATTAACGTTTCGATATTAAATAATGGATAAAAAAGGGAAGATGAAGACTAATGAAAGCGAATGCCAATTACACTAGATAATAATAAACAGAAATGCATCCAGCGTGTACATGAGTAATACACACAATTATGTAACTTTCCTGTTTAACCCCATCGGAACTGGAGTTCCACAAGGCGACGCTTTAGGGTCAATCTTTTATACACATTTACATATACACATCAGATCTTCTACCTCAGATTTCACAGACAGTTAAGATTATTTCCAGTATGTCCGTGTCTAAACTCATATGATTAACGTTTCCAGATTGAATAATGGGCAAAAAAGGGAAGATGAAGATTTATGAAAGGGAATGACACTTACACTAATTAATGATAAACAGAAATGTATCCAGTATGTACATGAGTAACAGACAGTACCCATGAAGATCCTATGTTAAATACGGGGGCGATCCACAGTAAAACGTGTTCCACGGTGAAACATTATGAATTTTTAAATAGGGGGAATTTAGAGTTAACCCATGGAAGGAGGTTGTGCTAATCACGAATGTGCTAAGATAACAACCAGTGTTATATCGTTTGAGGCATCGCTATAGTGAAGCCATCGTAGATAAACAAGTGACCAAGTTAGATTTTAAGGTGTGCTTCATGCAAAAATCGTTTATTACACTGGACAGGTACCAAACAACAGAAGACAGCAAGACAAAGAGCAGAATCAAAGATTTTAAGAGCAATAGTTGAGTCTTTATGGTAGTAATAAGTCTAAAAGCTAATAAAAAAGAGAGATAAAAAATTTACGAAAAAATATGACGTGTGTACAAAAAATTAAAAGAAGAATTGCGAAAACAATAACCAGCAGATTTAAAATGAGGCAAAGCAGATATCTTCTCAAAAGGAGAAGCATCATCAGGGCAACATTGATCCTAACCAACAAGTCATCCAACTAGCAAACTAGCTCATAGAATAATAAAAAGCTGCTATTTGATTATTCGACCAACCACGAAAACATGTGATGTAGGGTATTTAGTTCGGAGATTTCCAAATAGGTTTACTGTGTACTAGAAAAAAGTGCAAAAATACAATCAAGAATTCGTTTAGGGCCAATTTTTGCATAGTAAAATTGTGCAAAATGAGCACATTTTGTAGACGTTTTCTTTGGATATCTGTAGCATCTATAAGATTATCAGTAAGACTATGGATGCTTACAAACTTATAGAAAACCTTACAGGCGCTACATATATGCACAGAATCTCACCAAAAGTTTACCATACATCTGCTTTTAGCCATTGAAGTTAGGACAACTAGTATAATTTTGATTTTTTTTTTTCAGTATTTAATACTTTTAACGTTATTGTAAACATTTCTACAACAAAGTAAGCATAACAAGAATGTATTTAAGACGGAAATGATCATTAGAAAAAGCCTATTGAAGAGAAAATTAAATTTAACCTAATGACAGATAATAAAACCACCACAAATAATATTTAAAGGAATGCCGACAAGCATGTTTACAATAGAAGGGTGAGTCGACAGGGTCGTAAAATTTCACGTGGGTGTCTTCTAGAGGTCTCCCATCATAGCAGGCAATAATTGATATCGTACTTGTGAAATATTCTATTAGTAAAGCAGTTACGATACGGTTGTTCAATTGTGGTGTTTGTGAAAATAGTATTTAAAAAAATGCCGTAAGGAAAGCCGATTAGTGTAGAAAAGAGATCGGCTATTGTCACATTACGCACGAAAGGACATTCTTTGCGTGTGATAACAGAAGAAATTAGGAGTGACAAAATCTACACTACACTATTCGTCGCTACCGAGACACCGGAACTTTCGAAGACCGGAATCGCCCAGGTCCGTCACGGACCCTCGCGGAAGATCGACGCCTTAAAAGTGTTGAGTAAGAGAAATCGGCGATTGACGGCGCCCGAAATCGCAGCGGAAATGAATAGGGGACGCGAACGACCGATATCTTTAACAACTAAATGCCGCTTAAGGGGAGCTGGTTTATTCGGTCGCGTTGCGGTAAGAAAACCGTTCCTCCGTCGTGGCAACCCCCAAAAACGATTACAGTGGATCGAAACTCATAGAAATTGGACCGCAGAAAAGTTCAGAAACGTTCTTTGGACTGACGGGTCCAAATTTGAAGTGTTTAGGCAGAAGCGCAGAGTTTTTGTAAGACGCACGAAAGGCGAGCGAATGTTGCGCGATTGTGTCGTTTCCACAGTAAAACACGGTGGTGATTCAATTATGGTTTGGGGTTGTTTTAGTACGGGGACCGAAGATCTGAGATCTCGTAAAAATTGACGGCATTATGCGCAAAGAAAATTATAGACGCATATCGGAAAAAAAAATGGTGTAACGTCAGAAATGTAGTAGATTGGGGAGAACTTCGTGTTTGCACATGATAACGACCTCAAACACACGGCACGAATCTGCAAAGATTATCTCGCGTCTCAAGTAGAGGATGTTTTAGAAATCATGGCCTGGCCTCCATAGAGCTGGACAGGAGAGTAAGGAAAGTCTGCCTAACTTCGAAACAGCACCTGTGGCGACTTCTCCTAAGGCGAATGGAACAATCTTTCCCTGGGAAAGTCCGGAAAAAGTGGTCCGGGCCGTATTGAAAACTAAAGAAGGATTCTTCGACGAGAAGAAAGTATAATGTTTTAAATTATGTTTTATTTATTTTTTATTTTCTTTCGAATTCCTATGGTTTTTATTTAGTTAGCAATAATTTACTAAGTTGTCCTAACTTCAATAGCCAGTAGTGTATGCACTTGGTTATATTCTTTTCAGAGACTCCATAATCCGATTCACAGTACAAGAAAAATCATATTCTCATATTCTAATCAGTTAATAATTACCTTATAAAATTGTTGTGTTTTCTCTGGTAACTTCCTAGCATGTCTCAGAATTTTCTGTATGTCAGACTGCAAACCAGCTTGTCTTATCCACACGACACTGTTCTGGGAATAACTGCGCTTTTCTGCCGGTCTTAGGGGAAAACTGCTCAACAATTCATTACTGAAATTATCAGCGCAGTGCAAGTAATTTAGATCCCCTAGCCAAGGTACCGGAGTCGATCCTGGTACCAGGATTGTCAGCATTAAGTTCGACTTCTTCTTAGAGTCGGCCCAGGAGTAAATGAAACCAAACCAATTATCTGCGATTGTAACAAGGGCGGCCATATTTTCCACTTTCAAAGCCCCGTGAAGAAGAACGCAAAAAGAGGGACTCCTCCCTTCATCTGTTGTATCATCATCGGCAGTTAAATCTATTTCCGTTTTCACTAGAGGGTTTCCTTCACGATTGAGGCGGCTGGTAAGATTAAATGTGGCTTATAGCCATCGGAGAGCCAACATCAGCTACGCCGATGAATCCGCATACATCTATTGCATCTAACGGATTGTAAGTTTGATAGTCAAAATCTGTGACTTTAGTATATGGCTAAAAAATATAATTTTGATTAAGTTGTATGGAAAAAATCATCTTGTATAACTCTTACGACAGGAGCTGGCGATAATATCACTTTGGATTCTAAATTTCCACATTTTAATACAGCTTTAAAAGAGGTGTACATATCTTCAGCCAATTTTTGGAACAAATTGTTGACACTAGTTTCGTTTAATTGGTTTTCAGGTAAAAGAATGGACCCTTCATATCTGCTTAAGTCGATCAATTCTTGATAAAGCGGTTTTGCTGGAATTGCGAGAAAGCATAAGTTTTTAATATATTTTTTCCACAGCTAGTATAGTTACATTTCAACAAACTAGGATCGTTTGGCGGAGCAATGCAAACTATGTGTAACTTCGCTGGAAAAGTAAACGGAAGTGGAAATGGGCTATTGGGTGGTCTCTGTGAAGCTGTGGATAGTGACTCTTTTAATGACCCAGGCCCGATTCCCGTAGAACCATCGGTTATTAAAATAATCTGTAATGCACATGGACAAATTTCTTAATTATTTTAATATATGAATTTGAATAGAAATCATTTGTTAATAATGTTAAATGTTTCAAATGTATCAACACACCGAGATAATTATAAGACCCAGGACATGTATTATTAATTTCTGCTTATGGCTTTTATAGAGTTTCAGTTTAAGGAGTGAGAATTACCTTTAAAGTTGGAATACGATGTTGAATTTTTAATTATTTATTGCGTCATTTTGAATAGTAAAAGTATACATTTAATTAGCCTTTTTTAATTTTTTAAATAGATTCAAATTTGGTTCTTCCGCGTACCAATACCACTGTCCCACTCTCATCCCAAAGGGATGTAGTCAGAAAAATGTCTTATTTGATAGTATGGTTAGTTGGATTGGTACAATAAACTAGACTGATTAAAATTAGGAATTTGGTAATCCAATAGAATACTTGAAATACATGAAAATTAAGTATTTAGAGTACATTCATTATTATTTCAAGTATCAATCATTACTCTAAGGGCCGGTTTTATAATAAATGTTTTTTTAGCACTTCAACAAAAGTATGTGTATTATTTATGAGAATTTTAATTAAAAGTAATATTAAAGCTTTAAAGTGATGTTATGAGAATCATCCTAAGTGTACCTATAAAATACTTAAAGCAAAGCGGTAATTACTTTACACTGTTTCGCTTGGCAGCCACAGAATTTTGATTTTATGAATGCATTCCAAACATTTATAGTAGACACTCATACAAAAATCTGGATAAGACTAAAAGTTCGCTCACTACCTTCCTCAAATATAATTATATCCAACAGTCTTTACTACCAATCACAATTTTCAAACTAAAATAACAAAAGATCAAGGGACACGGTAGGTAAGTGTTAATATTCCGGGGATTGATACTAGCAAGAATCAAAAAACTCCTTTTTTCTGTCTCTAGAGCTTTCGAAATAAATTTATTTCATCAAATTAGTAGAACAAAATCAGAGTAAGGTGGTAGCAATAATATCATACAATACATAAACAAAACAGTCCATTTTAAAATAAAGACATTATACAAGTTAAAAAATTTCAGCACTAACACTGAGATTAATTTAAATTAATGTAGTGACAATAACCGTCATATTATAACTTGTATAATGTCTTTTTTATTTTATATTTATGTATTGTTTAATATTATTGCTACCACCTTACTCTGATTTTGTTCTACTGATGATGAAATAAATTTATTTCGAAAGCTTAGAGATAGAGAAAAGGAGTTTCTTGATTCCTGCTGGTATCAATCCCCGGAATATTAACACTTGTCCACCGTGTCTCTTGATCTCAACGTTGTACCAGAGTACTTCCTTCCTCTAAAATAACAAACTCTTAGCAAATTAGAAACAGGTTGTTTCAAATGTATCAAAATCCTTAATCACGTGCACAACCTCATATAATGATTTCATTATTCATCTTGGTTCTAATATAAGGCAATAGGCCGCTTAAATTGGTTAAATCAAAATGTAAAACTGAAATTTCTAGCAACAAAAGCATCTGAACGCCTTTATTTAAGCCAGAAAGAGCTTCGTGTGAATTTGCAGCATTAAAATAATAATAAATTTGTATATCATCAGCGATCAGCGTAAAGATAATGCTTGCAGTAGTGTAAATATCTAAAAATATTAAACGACCCTGCGGAATCCCGTACACAATGAAGATAGTTTGGCCTCATATGAGACTAGTTGTATTGTATTTAAGTAAATATGGAGAAAAATTGAAACCGTATTCATTTAAAATGCTAAATGACACTGGGTAACCTATTCTCACATATTATTTCAAGGAAAAATACCTACATCACATGCCGTATTGCTTCCCCATTCTGACAAAACTATATTATTTACACCATAGAATGCGGTCTCAATGCATGTTTTGTCGTAATCCCCGAGATTTTGCAATTCGGTTTTTATCAGATTATAATCTCTCGTGAATGGGCATTTTTCTTCGTATAATGACGAAAAAACAATCTGAAAGATTCAAGTAATTTTAGTTTATTTATTTAATGCCTTAAGTCTATTATTACAAGAAAATACATAATTTATACCTATTATAAAATAAAATTTTCTAAATCATTTTATTTTCTTAGAAACTATATCTGCTATTTGGTAAAGCAATGATTTGTGATAATACATAAGTTGATGCAGTGAAATTTATTCAGAAATTTTAATAAAATGTATATCTATGTTTTTTTGATTGGATTTGCAGGTTGTTTAAGGATAATTTTATAAGGAAAAACCAAAAAAAATCACATTGAAATTGGACTCATTTTTTTTTATTATTTTGTTTGAAATTTGTGAGAATTATAATGAGGAATACAGCACTTTGAATAAGGAAGCAAAATATTTGGTAAATAAACAAGATTGTATAGTAATAAAAATTGCATATTCATTATAAAATACATTGTGAACAGTCTGTCATTTGAATAAGCATTCAGGAAGGATTTGGGCATTATTTTCTGTACGTATACAAAGTTTCTTTTTCATCCCTCAGTCACAGTGAAACAGATCAAAAAGGTCAAATAAATTAACTTTGAAGTGTTAATTAGTCTAGAATCTACACACACTATGCAGATGACACAATTTAATTAACAATTTATTAAGTTCTAAGAATACTTTGTGTTATTTGGATGACATTGCTAATTGAGCAGCTTTCTTAGCTTTAACAATTTCTACTAATTCTTTATAACGTTTCATACAGTCTTTTTTCGAACGGTTTGGGACGCATTCGGCTATCCTATCCCAGCGTTCGGGGGTGCTAGCAGGGTATGTTTTCAAGGCTTGTTCGAGAAGCTGTTGCTCAGTAGCTGTCCAAGGTTTATCAGCCTTAACATCACCATTGGCGAGATTTTGAGATTTATCTAATGTTTCAGCAGCTTCCATTTTATTTTTCTTCACTTTTATGGGTTTTTCTTCATCAATCTTTTTAGATATTCCCGATTCGTCAATCTCAACAACAACATTACGCTTTTCTTTCTTCAAATTATCAAACGCTTGCTTGTTTGCTGCTTCTTTGAGGTTGTTCTTTGAAAAGTCAGTGCTTTGTAGATCTTTTGCTTTTGCAAGTACATTTTTGGCAGTGAATTTCTTCGAATTTTCTACAAATGTTCCATGCTGATTGACAAAGTTGGCACAACTTCCCACCTTTGATTCGTACCTGCCGGGAATAAATTCACAGCTTTTATCAATAATTGCAGATTGTCGTTTGTCCATTCTGGTATTCTATTTGTGTTGTTGTTTTGTAACTGGTTTGTTACTCGTTGATTGTAATTTTCAAGAACCGACTTTTTCTCTTCTTCTATCCTCATTTCAGACTCATTTAAAGCCTTGGTGAAAGCTGGTCTACCATTATTTTTTAAATTTTTGTTTAATTCCTCCAATTCAATTGCACTTAGAGTTTCGCATATTGTTTCAACTGCTTGCATGTGCTTCAGAACTTCTTCTTCATTTTCAGAATAGTAATTATTTGCTTTGCAAGTATCTCGAAATGCTTTCCGCTCTTTTTTCAACACTTTCTTCTGAGCTTCCCTCTCTAATCGCTTAGCTTCAATTCTAGCTTTTTCTTCCGCCTCAGCCCTCTCTTTAGCTTCTTGTAATTCTCTAAAAATTCGTTCTTCTTCTTCTTTCCGTTGCTGAGCAGCTGTTTGTTTAGCTTTCTTCATAGCAAGCTTCCGCTCCTTATCTTCTTGTTTAAATTTCGCTATTCTTGGATCGGCATTATATGCTAGGTCCACGAGTTGCCTTATCCGTGACATTTCTTCTTTTTTCTTACGTAGTCTCTCAGCTTTATTCATTTTGTCTACATAGCGCCTTTCATCGCGATCTTGACACTTTTCTTTATCTTCCTCGTCTTCATATGAATATTCTCGCCAAGATTTAAAGTTATACCAAAACGAGTAAAATTTCTCTACATGTTCTCTTGAAGAATCAATATTACCTAATTTAGGAACATGTTTCTTTTCAGACCATCGTGCATTAAGATCAAAGTAATAAGGAAGATTTCAAAAAAGTCTTTTTTAATATCATTGGTATTTGGAGTTGAATTATCGAATTCGGGATCCACAGAATCGTAGGATCTTCTTTTTGTAGGATTGCCTAATGTTTCATAAGCCATGGTAATACAAGTGAAGTAATCATCATCAGTCCTAATTTCCTCTCCTAATGCTTTTCTTTTATCAGGATGATGCTTTAAAACTATCTTTCTGTAAGCTGTTTTTATATGTTCATCAGATGCTTTGTATCTTGCTTTTTCTAATCCTAATACTTTGTAATGATCTTGCCTCTTCCACTCTTTTGGATCTAGACTACGTAAAAACTTAACATCTACTTCTTCAATCTCTATTTCCTCTGGCTTACAATCTTCTTCCTCTTCATTGGGAATTTCACACTTAATAACTTCGTGTGGTAAATACTCTAACTGGTGAGTACCGTCACCAGTTTTAAAAACGAATCTATATCGTACAGCTACAGTTGTACAAGTATTTTCTAGTAAAGTAGCTTCTCCCATTTTTGTCTACATAACCTTGAAAACTAACGGTTTCTAGATGTTTGTTGCAAAGTGAACGATAAAAAATATTCTACTCGCTCTAATTTATTTATTTACTATTAGTACTCTAAATTTATACAAAACGAATTTAAATTGATTAGTATTTACACCATGTGCCCAATAACTGTCAAACTAACGTCACGTTAAATAATTGGCACTACTCGAGACAACTAAAAATTGAAAAATCCCTATTTCTTGTGGATGACAAATTATTAATAATAATTCATATAAATTTGATTTATATAAGTAAGACATCGTTTAAAAGAAACACTTACTTACCAATGAAATAAATTCCAACTTAGAGTGTACACTAAGCGCATCCAAAAACGTTTTTATACCCGTTAGTGCAAGCTGTTTTCTTGTCGTTTCACAATTCTCAGGTAATTGAACCGGTCTTGTCATTGAAAGTGATAAATCTAAGAGAATGACTGTAGGCATTGTAATAATGTTTCGAACGCTTCAAAATATATATATTTTTTAAATCTTAATTATAACCTATAAGTATTAAATTGTAATCTTGTTTATTCAATGTAGCCAATATACAATTGTCAAAATCTATGAGAAAACCAGTGTAGCCAGCCTAATAAATACTTTCAACTAAAAGTACTGCTGACTTTAATGCACGTATTAAAATGAAGATGGCGCCTAATTATTTTATTATTTTTTTTGTTGGTAATTTGAACTGATGGAACTAAGTTTTTTATTCTAAAATAAAATCAAGCGTACTATATATTTCTTTTATTTATTTCTATTCAAAGAATACATTGTGTTGTCTAAAGTCAATATCATTAAATGGATATAATACATTTTGCCCAGAATATTATTATTACAACATTTTAATTATAATATATAAAGGGGTCTACAAATTAACATTTCAAACATACAAATATATACTTCTTAGAAGTAAAGAAACAATATAGATGACAGTCTAAACATACAAATGAGAAATATAAAAATTACACATACTTTCTGGACAAACTGCATAGATTTACTGTATTAAATATAATACATCTGCAAAAGGCTTACTTATCATTAATACAACTGACGATCGCAGCATTTTTAAGTCTATATTTTTTAGAATTACAAATTTTTTCCTTACACCATAACTTCTAAATGTATTGACAAATATATTTATAATTCTTTTCCGACAATGGTTTACGTTATTATATATCTTTTTTTTTAAATGCATATTATGGAATGTTAATATATATATATAGTTAACCATTTGTCATCATTTTGGTTTCTTTTAAAGGTTTGCACGATGTTATGCTAAAGGCTTATTTAGGCAAACATCCAGTGTAATACAACTGGAATCAATATTATCTGCAGACATACATATCTTCTTATTTTCTTTGCAAATGTCTTCTTAACTTACTTAAACTATTTTCTATTTTCTTTAAAACTATTAATATATAATTATTATGCTTTTAAAAAAATTGGCGGCAGCCTCATGAGATACAAAAATTTGCTCAGCAACATAGCAGAGAAACTGCTTTCATCGCCTGGGCACTGTCGCATAGGAAGAAGCAGTTATTGTTATAATATCATCTAAGAAATATGACTTATTATGTTAAATATAAATTTTACAGTTAGTTTTTTTGGTTTTGCGTTATTATAAAAATTAACAGGAGATAGAGCTTCCCATATTATATATATATATGTGAGTTTATTAAGTAATGTAGACATACGCTGTTTGCAGTAGAATGTTCAGTTACTATATATATAAAAATGACTACAGCTTACAAGTTGCCCTTATCGTTTTTGTGTTTTAACGGGGGTTTTGATTATTTTATTATATATTGTTAAATGACCATCAGTGATAAGAGCTTGAAAATATTATTAGCGTGAAGGTTGAAGGCTAGTTGTAGTCACTTATATAAACAACTGACCCAAACTAACTTACATCCAGTATATGCTTGACCTTTATCATAATTAATTGTATTATACTCGTATATATAAAAATGATGTTAAATTTATAAAAAAAATATGTTATAATGTTGTAGAAGAGCACAGGCTAGTAAATTTGTTTCCCTTTTTTTTGGTTTATAAATTAGGGTCACTAGGTACTAATACAGCTACAACTAAATTGTTTCTGTGCCAAATGTAGCATACGAATTATAAATATTATCATGTATAACTTGACTAGGTATTATTAAAATTATATCTACAACTTTTTACATTTTGTTTTTTTATAAATATAAGTTCTACATACATAATATATTATATAGTTTATTGGAATAATTTATTAGTTTACAGATGGGTAGTTAGGATGAGAGATTTTCAAAAGCGAAATCGAGGAATTTCCCAACGCTCATTCGACCATGAATGTACCAATATCAGATTAAATATAATGATAATATATATAACTGGGAGAATTTTTAAAATGTAATAACATGTGAAAAGAAAATCACAACTCCGTGGTTATTTTCGGGAAAAAAGGAAATGTCTCGATTTACATTTTATTTTTCGTTCTTTAGATAATACATTTTATTACAATCTTGTGCCTTATTTAATAATATAGCTATGATAATGGTATTTTAATGAGAAAACAAAACATTACAATAAATTAAAATAATACCTATAACATATCATATAAAAGGTGTTCTATAGATAATATGTCTTTATTATGTTGTTATTTCACAGAGATTATTGTAAAATGTTACGCGTTACGTTAAAACAATAACATATTTGGTATATAAATGACTTAAGACATATTTCTAAACCTCCTTTAGTTTCTGATTTTCAAATAAAAAAAAAACTACAACTAACAACGTTTAAAACTAATGAAAATAGAATGTATGTAAACAATTTACGAATTAAAACATTAGCATTTATCTGATGAAGTGTGTATTGATAACTTTATTGCCCATACAATTGCTTAAACCTTTCACATGAATATTTAATTCATACAAAGTTTACATATTCAAATAAAGAACCAAATGAGCACTTAACAACTAAATTTAAATAATAATTGACTGACGTAGAAATGTGTTCGACTTGTCTCACATCATTCAATCTTTGCAATTATTAATGTATTGTGTAAAAATGTTATAAATTATAGGACAACCTTGGCACTAGAAAAATTCAAATTTCTAGCAAATACTTTCAGTCGCCTAAACGTTGCAGTCTGAAATCATCTACCTACAATTATCTTAATACGTACTTCTTTGTGTTGAAGTTACTGAAAATAACTGTAAGAAATTTTTGAATTTTCCCGAGTGGGTTATTAGATTAGATCTAAATAGTTTGTACTGTTAAATACAAATATTAAAAAAAAATCGATATAGTATGGCTTACTATATGGCTGTTTTTCTCAAAAAATGTAATGTATTTTCTCTGGCGTTTATCATATCTGTTGGACAAGGGCTCAATAATTAATATCATTCAGTCTTATATATGTACATTACTAATTTTGCGATTTTTTTCTCATCGAAAAGCAGCATTGAGATTACATTAAAAAAATATCATGTCGTCATAGCAAAAAAAAAAAACAATTTCCCCATACCTTGATACACATACAACTGAAAGCTGTCTTGTTTGACTTTATTATAAAAATAGACAGAAGGTGTAAAAACTTTTGGACAAGTACAATTATTTACAATTGATCAATTCGAAACTTTCTAGCAATGGTAGGTGAGCATATTTCGATGAAAATATTTATATTTTTTTAAATTTCGATATACACATATTTAAAATTTTTCAGTGTTAACAATATTAGTGTCGTTAATAAGTAACAGATATACTTTTTGGGAGGGGTTGGAATTTACACTTTGAAGATACTGAATCGAAGGTATCCAATTAATTTTCCAGGTTCTTAAAGTAGAAAAATATAAATTCTTGCAATAAAGTCTCCACATGTTCCGTGTTTACATACAATCTTTTTTTTTTGTTCTCGACAAAGTGTCGGTTTAAATACAAACACTTACATATACATTTATACATTCAAAATTTTTATTTTATCAGTGTGTTTGTGTGTATCTGTGCATTCTTTTTAAAACGATTATAGATTAACGTGTAATGAAAGTATTTCAATTACTTTACAAACAACATATAATAGTACTTTAAATAGTGTATTCATTCGAAAGAAATTACTTTTAATCCTTCTACTTTTAAAAACTACATGTGTTTCATTCGCTTAATTTTATTTCAAGTGTGGAATATTTAGACAACACGATTTAATTAATTAGACACGAAGACATAATAATAACTCTTATTATTATTATTATTATTATTATTATTATCATTTAGAAACGGAAACAGCGATTACAGTATTCTGTAATTCAAATACAGACATGTATCAAAGTACAATGGAACATTTTTCATAAAATATTGAGACATTTCTTCGATAACAAAGATTATTACAAGGTGGAACAATGTTTATAATAACGTTATAGCTAAAGAATATTATACATATTTCTAATCACAATGTCGCTAAACTCATAACAATCTATCTTTTCCTTTTACGGACATACTTACCTAACACATCCATAAGAAGCACTTATTATTTGAAATACTTAAAAAAGTCTATCAGTATGTATATATTTATATATATATTATGTATAATAATAATTGTATGTTATATATATATAGATATATAATGTTATATTTATATATATAAATATCGTGTCTACAATTTAAATGCACTACCCCTACACTAGCGCACCCTATATTTCTTTTTTTATTTATTCTCAGTATAATAATATATTTCATAATATAATCAATAACTCATAGAATTCTAACGTTATCTCAATCTTTTGAATAATCACTTTTTTTGTTAAAACTTTAATTTTTTTTTTTAATTTTCACTTTATTGGTTTGTTTAATGTGCGTTACTTGTAATAACAGTTAATAATATCAAAATTATATTGAGCCACTATAAAAGTAAGTTTGTTTATATTAATTATAGGGAATATTTATGTTAAGGTTGGCAGAACTAAGAGGAGAGATTTTATACAACGCGAATAAACTGATACTGATACTAAAATGGGAAAATTTTGCAAATTTGGAAAACCAATATTTTGAGTACATTCTGTAATGTCAACCAACATTCAATGTAGCCAACATTGCGTGTTAACAAAATCGAAAATACCCCAAAAGCTGATTCCATAGTGACCAATCTGTCAAAACTTTTATTACAAGTAAAGGTACAGTTAAAAAAACTCCGAACGCGTATAATACGAGGGCGTTTGCTGGTAAAAAGAATTGGGCAAGGCGAGCTATGCCCTGTAGATGTAGGAGGCAGTACGGGGCGGCGTTGGTGACGGCGAGGAGGAGGGTGGCGAGGGGGAACTAGAGGAACCGCTGCTGGTGGGCAGCGCGCTGTGCCCCGATCGCGGTGGACGAGGCCTACCCAAACTGCGGGCACCTACGCCACCCTCCTCACTGTTTTCTCAGAGGTACACCTTCTTGACGCTGCGAGTCGTCGCAAAGCCGTCGCCGCGTCTATAGTTGTCGCCCTGCAAAACGATAAAGCCAGAAATCAAACGTCTAGCATCAAAATTTTAACTTTAAGATGTATTGAGGTCGGTACACACCGCAATGTAATCATTTTTTAGTAATATAATTGTATGAAAATGTTACGATTTAATTAAGTAATTTATATTTACTTTAGTGGATTGGCTACACCTATCTCTGTCATTTGGCATTCGCACTGTGCTCTGACGGGAGCAGTGTTACCAGCTCCACGTGCGTCAAATACCCGCCATCTGTGATTAAATTACCCAATTTTAGCCTTACATCATATTTAAATTACCCGAATGTTTAACCCATTTTGTTTTGACCCATTGTTGATTTGTTCTTAAGTTGCTTAAAGAGTTTAGGTAACATTGTATCGTATATTTTCAACTAGATACATCCAAAATAAACATTTTACAGCAAACGTCATTTGTAACTATAAAACGAACTTGGATCTGATATTTCCATTTGCCATAGATGCTGATTTATTATCTTATTTTCTCTGAAATTAAATAGGAAGTTTGAATTATCCGTTCTTAAATCTAGTTCATGCTATCTAAACTTTTCATATCATGACTCTAGGTTATAATAAAGCAATCCATTTTATAAGTACCCTAATAGCAAATATTAAATTTCCCCCAATTATTCTAATAACTTCAACGTTGAAACATAAAGTTACCCACCATTTTGTACTACATTCATAGTTATTTTTAATGCCTTTACGTTGAATTCACTAAAAGTGTGTGCGAGAAACTTAAATTTGGCTATTAGGGTACATAGAATAAAATTTTATAAACCGCAAAAAAAAACTTCACAGTGCAACAATATCAACGGTTTCCAATCAATTTGTCAACAAAAGCAAATAAAAGTTCCTAATGTTTCTAAATTGTTTACCGCGAAATTTAAATAGCATATGTACATATCAAATCCCATATAAAAATTATTGATAAATTGTGATCTGTTAAAATTACCAGAATTACCCGATTTAGCCCATGTACCCACCAATTACCCACAGTTGGTTAAATTACCCGCATTTCGGGTAATTACCCGCCATCTGGCAACACTGGAGGAGAGCGTTCAGAAATCTGCTGACAGTACTGATGTTACTAAATTAGCGTTCCGTAATTAGTTTACGTGCACCAAGAATATATAGTAGCTGAAGTGCAATGTTAATTAAGAGTTACGTCATAAGTTACTGCCGATACTGCAGCTACTAGCTGCTGGTTTGGAGGTGATGCTAATGACAAACATATTGCTGTGGCCTGGCACCCCGGTTTTCCTAAATTCTGTGTTTTCTTGTTATTTCTTTAAGCCTTTGTCAATGTTGCGAGAAATTTCAAATTGTTTTATTTTGTATAAGAGTTAGTTATTGAGTTAATTGTTTAAATTATTTATTTAAATGTTCAGGTTGTTTTAAATTAATTTCACTCTTTAATATATTTTTATTTGCTCATGTAGTTTATGTCCTTCTTAGAAGAATTCTTCTTCTATGATCTTTGCGCGTTGCATTGCACGCAGCTGTAGAATTTTATATATAATGCGACTGTTTAACCTTGCAAGTCAGTTCTTTGAAAGATGCCGTGTAAGTACATGTAATTTTATTTTCTTTGCTGCCATTTTGGTATTTCATTTTTATTTAAAGATTTGTTTCGCTTAATTTTGTTTTTATCATCCATCAAGGAACTCGCTATATAATAATTGGTATTATATTATTGTGTACACAAATTTAGATATAGGATCATTTATTATTTTAGTTCTGGAAGATATATTTAGTTTAAAGAGTTAATTTTTCGTTTTTTTTTATATTTTGCTGTTTTGTAATTAGTTTTAATCACCTCGGGTTGGGTGAATTGAAGCTTTGTGCTTGCTTTTAGTTTTGATTTATGTAAATTTACTTGATTTGTCCACGTTTAATTTTATTTTAATTTTGAAACCACGTGGATTGATTTGTTTAAAAAAGGGACTATCTTCCTGAACTATTTTACCTTTTTGCTTTGATAAAGAATTTGCATTGTCCTTTAGTAAAATTAGAATCTAATGCAGTTTTGATTTCGACCAGGACCTTTTGTCCAAGTTTTTTTTTTCTGCGTAAGAATTAACGTTTTTTTTTCTGCTATTGTAATTATAAGTACTTTTTTTCTTTTTTTTTATATACATCAAATTTTGTTTTTTATTAAGTCATTTTAGATCTGATTTTTACCTTTGATAAATTTCTGGAGTAATAAAGAAAGTCAGATTTCTTTCACCCACATTTTACTTTTCGTGATTAGTTTTAATTTGCGAGGGTAACCCTGAGTTTAATTGTTCTTTTGCGCCCTTTCAGATTTTTATCCGCTGAGCTAGTTAATTGAATTTTTCTTTTTTACTTTTCATTTTGCATTTTCTTTGGTACCTTCAGTACACAGCAATATGTTAGGTTTGTCACAGGACTAGTTAGAAAAGCAACTATTTGAGAGACCAGAGCGGGGACAACACTCATGTTGATTAAAAAAGTGCATGAAAAAACATGGAGGTTAAGTATAATGTAGTACTGGACATACATCACTGTGGTCGGACTCATCACAATCACTTATGCATCTCTGCTACGGCGGACGAAGGTGCAGCAGCGAACTGCTATAACTCAACTTAATGTTAGCAAGATACAGAGGCTTCTACTCCTACAGCAGTAATGGAATGCCTTCTAGACTTCCCTCCTCTCCATTTCGTGATAATGGGCGAGGCGACACAATAATATTGCCCATCATGTGCAAGGCAACCTTTTGGGAATGAAATCAAACTACACAGT
The DNA here is from genome assembly GCA_004143645.1 of Protaetia brevitarsis. Lineage (NCBI taxonomy): Eukaryota > Metazoa > Arthropoda > Insecta > Coleoptera > Scarabaeidae > Protaetia > Protaetia brevitarsis. The sequence goes on from RXPK01000126.1 coordinate 2,055,979, forward strand.
TTCAACATACCTTTTGGATAGAAATTTCGAGGTGAAAATTATGAATCGGATAGGCTGGAATCAATCCAATCACAGAGACAGGTTCGGATAATTGATCTGGTTTACAGACGGATCCAAAACTAAAATCTACAGCGGGCTGAGAAGTACAATAATCACCCTTCCACTGCGAAAATATGTCACGGTTTTTCAAGTAAAGGCAGACGCAATAATGAATTGTGCAACTGAAATTAACTAGAGGGGAAAATAAGCGGATCTATATTGCGGGAGACAGCCAAGCGATACTGAGGACACTAGTGAATCTCAAGGTAAAATCAAGACTGGTTTGGCAATGTATTCAAGAACTGAATAGCCTGACAGACCGCAATAAAGTCGATTTGCAGTCCGGACATTTGGTAACCGAAGGAAACGAGGAAGTTGATGAGTAGCAAGAAAGGGATGATATGTTTCATATATAGGACCAGAATCTGTTCTAGGAGTATCTAAAAACGTGGTGTGTTTTTAGAGCAGGTAAGGAATTGGGTCAAAGGGAAACATGAATGCTGGAATAATGGAATCAGACAAATTCATGGAAAGAATTCCCTTTATTAAGGAACCATCAAAAAATAGACTGAAAAACTACTGCAGCTCAGTGGGAATCACGTTCGCACAGATCTCCTAACAGGACACTGTACATTAAAAAGGACGCTTGCAGAAAATTGGGATCAGCATTGGAGATATACCAACAGCAGACTGTGCAATGAGACAGAGAACGCTTACCACATTCTGTGCGAATCTGTGGACGCAAAAAGACAGGCAAGTCAAAAATGAACCGAGGATTACTTCAATTATCTACCCAGTACCTGTACAGATCAGTGCAGGGTACTAGGATACTCGAATGGCTGGTATAATTTAATGGATAAAAAAAATGGAAGGATAAACATAAAAAAAAAACAGGCATTGTAGTGTTTCGGGAGATTCCATGTCAGACGGCTATCACAATAAATAAAAAAGCTGTTTGAGAGAAAATATTGTATGGGATGGATGCATTCTTAAATAGAATCAGCCGTTTGTGTGAAACATATATGAACAAATCTGAAATTGCTTGTGATGCCGGCGCCTCCACCAAATTTAAGAAAGATTGGTTTAGGTTTTATTCGCACTTTCTACCGACTGTAGCGCATGATACGGTTATTCCAACAGTGTATACGAATAGTTACAACGATTTTGATAGCCAGTTAAGCTGCTCGCTTGTTTTAAAAAGTCATGTTTCTCTATTCAAGTACGTGAACAGTTGTTCGTGCAATTTAAAAGAAAGCTAAATATCGTTGTTAAAGGTGCGTTTGCAGTGAGTGGGGTTAACTGTTGCGGAAAGTCAAAAGATTTTTATTCTGTTGTATAATACATTTCGTGGAAACTTGCTGCAAACGGAAAATCGGAAACAAAATAAGAAAAGTAGTGTTAAAGATCATAAAAGAACTAAATATGTAATGCGTAAAAATAGAATTAAAAGTTGTCTACTATTTTGAGATAATACGTTCGTTTATTTATTGCCAATTATAGGATTTTTTTTAATTGAAATTACTAAAAACAACGTTATCTGTTAGCTAACGTCACACAGTAAGTTCGTTTTGCCGCCCTATAGCAGTAATTCGCACTGCATGTTTTCTCATTTCACAATTTAGTTTGACAAAATATATTTACCGTTATTTTTATTGTTGCTTAATATATTGTTGAAGTAAAAATCTCTCATTGTATGCCAAATATGACCTGGTGGGCAACCAGCTATTACACTTTTTACTGTTAGCGCGACAAGGCGTTTTTTCCGTAATAGTTCATGAAGTATTAGATATACGTCAACAATTCAAACGATTGTTTGAGCTTATTGTATTTGATGTGTATACTACAGTCGGACAAAAAAAATACACACAATATATAGAAAACAGGAATAGAAATAGTATAACAGCAAGTGATACGAGACTAAAAACCGTTGGTGCTTTAATACGATAGTGGAGTCATCAAGCAAAGAAAATGAGGAAATAATCTTAATTGTCAAGAAACAGTTGCCGCTCTGATTTGTCTATGCAATTAACTTTATGTTTTGTCCCTGAACCACTAGCAAACTTATTGACGTCACACTTGTTTGACTTGCACTTCAGTTACTGTTCTTAGCACATATAAGCTGATTAGTGCTGTCAGCAGATTTCGAAACGCATCCTAGTCGGAACGTCAAAATGCAGTGATGCCAATCCTCAATCGTCCATTTATTTTTTCAGACAAGATTTTCTAAATACTTTTCCCAATCATAGAATCTGTTACAAATGTCGGTGTTACATCATTTACAGCGCTCCAACTCATTTGAAACTGTGTTGTCGCGTTGTAAATGGCACCTACAGTCCTTAACGTAAGTAACCACTACAAAAGCAGAGTGCATCTGCAACACTTAAACACAATTTGCATTAAAATTTATCGACTGTGTGTGAGTGAGCACAAACTCAGTTACCATCCCCACTTGTTTCTATACTCGACGACTCTGTGTTTCCATTGTAAATTTGCAGCTCTAATCATGAATCTGGCAATTTGATATTATTTCTGGATATTTGTAATTTATAGATCTTTTCTAGCCTAATTCCCTATATTGGGAATTAAGTAGTAGGTAGCACTTGCCTTACCCAACAAGTTTTTAAATAATTTCCAAAAATAATTTGGGAAAATTTGAAATTTGATTATTGAGAATTCTGGAAGATATCTAATTTGATAAATTTATTTTTTTATATGCTAGTTAATTGTGTTAATAATAATTTGCGCTGTGTTCGTAGGCCAGTCTCCCTAGCGTTGTTCTGATTAGCAACAATTGCGCAACATTTGCGGAAGTATTTGCAGCTCTGTCACATTTGTGCAAAAAATTATGCAAATTGTTGCTGCCGTGGATCGCGCGACTTATGCAATTTCTGTGGCCTGCTTTGCTGCAAGATTTTGCGTAGTTTTTCACATTGGACATATTTCTTGCATCATTTTATTGAAACTTTTCTAACAGTTAAGTTGATATGTCCGTAAAGGAATCGCTGCTCGGCCGTAGTGCTTTTGTTAAAAGAAAAGGAAAAGAATAAAAATAAAAGGAATATGGGTAAGAGAAGGTACTTCAAAGAAACGAATTGGGTTTCCAAATAAAGTTCTAGAAGAACTGAGAATTGAAGATGGCCGCAGTTTTGTAAATTTCATGAGTACCTAGCAGAAGATTGCGCGATGAGTTCAGAAATTTATTGGTTCTCTATCTTACCAACACATTTAATTTCTTATTACTACTTGTTACAACCACCACTTACCAGATTGTTTATATTTTCAGCATTCTATTGTTTGATCAAAAATTTTCATTATTTCAAAGTATCATTAGTTTCCTCAGTTTTTTTTTCTTTTTAATACGTCGGACTCCTATAGGAATTGGTGCGGAGATATGTTTTTTTTTTGTATTTCATTTTCACAAACATTTGCTTTTTATTGTTTTCAATAATGTTTTGTTCCTATTCTATTTTATCCACATTTGATATCTCCAATAAATCGGGATTATTCATAAATTGCTATAATTTTTGGGCCAACTCTTTTGTCCACGCAATTGGGCTCTCTCAAACACTCTCTTGCGACTACACGTTAACGAGCCGTCGCAAGCATTAAAAGTACAGCAATCAAAAGTTATCTTTCACACCTACGCAGATTCTTGCTGCAATAACTTCACCAACAACATCTTTTTGGCTGCATTATGTTTTTGAGCGGTTCAGACAACTTGCAAATGGTTTGCTGCAATCAATTTGCAGGAAAATATTTGCTAGTCAGAACATAGCTTAAGACCCGTTTTAAAGCATTAATGCAAATTTAAAAAACAAATGGCGTAGCTACGGAGGTTCGTTTTTATGAATGAGTAGTTTCCAGTCTTACACATTTTCTCTTTAATAATGAAATTCATTAAACGAAAAGAAATTTGATAACATAGTGGTTGGTAGCGCCCGTGAATATAAAATATAATCTAAATTGTCACGTTATGTGAATGTTTATCTAATGTGACCAATCTAAAACCATTAAATATTTCTGGCCCTATTGTTTTAATAAAAATAAACGTATCGATTGGGTATTTTTATAAGCTCATTGAAGATACTAGTTAGAAAAAACTGAATTTGAAGCTTAAGAAAAATACTGTCATAGCAAATTGCGTATTTTTGTAATTTATTTTTTCTTATTTATTTGGGACTCAATGCAACAAACATTATTTTAGACTTGTTTTTAGCATAAAATGTTGTATGAGGTGGGACACAGTTTCGTATGTAATCACAGCTAAAAAACGGCAAATGCTTACAAATCAACTTAAGGTACTCCTAAAATATGTAATATGTAAACCAAAATAATAAGATAAAGAAAAAGAAACACAGTTTATAAAAACAGTGAGAAAAGCTTTTCTTTATTCTCTTAATAATTATCATACACATAATAAACACATAAATTTATATAAAGTGGCATAAACGGACACCTTTCGATTGCCTGGACATCATTCGCTTCGGCACATATTGCTTCATTAAGATGACGCTAAGGCTATAAAAGAACAAATTCTTTGAGATTTTTTTTTTGTTTTAATGATTAATCATAACGATAAAGCAAAGTTATGAACCGCCGAATTTTCTATGGTGATCAACATGTGATGGCAAACAGAGATTAAATGAATTAAATATTTTATTCCAGAAATCGAAGGTTGTTTTGTGCATATTAGTGAAACGTTAGTACCTTGCAGTGCATTAAAATTAGATTCAAACTTTGTGAAAATGAGGTGCTATTAGTCATCACTTTATTTAATGCTGCGTAAGGCTCTTTGGGCATTATAACGCATCATTTTTTTTCTAGTGATCGATTTGTTTTTTTTCTTTAGAACTTATATTGGTATTTTTAAAATATTAGAATGATTCGATTAACCACTTTTGAAATCATTCGATCTGCAGAATGTTCGAATAGTAGTGCATATACGTATTGTTTCGTAGTGTGCTAGTGAATCTTCATACGCATGTAGGAATTTTATTTTTACTATTAACTTGGTAAATTGTTTATTAAAATTTTTGGCCGAGTATTAGCACATAAATTTCTCTTTGATTTATTAATTTTCAAATAGAAAAGGGCAACCATTCATTTAATCAATTTAAAACACTTGAATTAAAACTAATATGCTTTGCATAACTTTTATTTTTGTTTTTTGTTGTTTGTAATAGTATTTAAATAATCTTCTTCTATGTGGATTTGAAAACGTTCGTTAAAATATAAAGAATTTCCGAAATTTCGATCGATTTGCGCCCAGCTGAACGAACTGCACTGCGACCCGGGAAACGGCAAATCTCGCCTATCCTGATCGATCTAGGTTGTCAAAATACCCGAACTTTGTGCGATCATTGTTAAACTGAGCTACCAGTTGGAGATCGGGTTGGTGTCGAAACGACTTCCTACATGTCTCATTTTACAGTTCAAACCCTAAAAGAGGGTAGAAACGCATTATTTTTTTCAAAATGATTCAATTTATAGAGCGATGTTTTACCGTGGACACGCCTAATATTTTAACCCAATGCGTTCAATGGTAGTCGTGTCTGTCATACGCTAAAATGCCGCTGAAACGTTTCGAATTTCGAGGGATGATTTTGAACGTAAATAGGCGTTTAAGTCACGCCTAAAAAGTCAAAACGCCGTTCGATAAATGTTATGAAGCTATACAGTGAGAAAGACATATGGAAAATTGCAGAATAATTCACGAAATATTGTCATTAGGGTAACATTAATAGCAATTTGAGGTAACTTTATTGTACTTATGAGTCAATACGTTGGTTACAAGGCAAAATAAGATTCGTAATAGACGCTCAGGTATACGTTTGTGATTGTGATTATCCAGGTTTTAAATAGATTGTCGGGCAAGTTTCCAGATAGATGTTAAATCATAGGATTTTCGTAGCGCCAATTTGTGGTGATGATTCCGGCTCAAAAAGTATAGAATGATTGTAGGATAATTCTGGAAATGGCTCTATACATGCTTCATATTACCGCTTTAACTCTTAAAAGTGGTGTAAAAGCGTTCTTTTTT